>LBNU01019072.1:1657-12483 GCA_014162995.1 Artemisia annua
CTACATCAGCTAATTACATACCATTGTCTAGTGACAAACTCATTTGGTTTATCATACATCAGATACTTACAAAAAAGTTTATCCAACTTACAAAAACTTTCAAACATTGTTTCACCCATCAACAAACATAAAACCATCAACAACCATCAAACCATCAACACACATCAAACCTTAAAACTCTTTGGGACCTGTTTGTGTCATCGGTTAAAAAGAAGTGGACCCTTGCAGCTGCACCATAGCAGGCTTCCTGTCTCAACTCCCTGAAACCAGCGCATGAAACAATAAACACCTTCCTCCCACCTTCCCTCGACCAGGTACTACCACTGTTCTCTCACATACTTTGAACACTTTCTGTATCCTTTGGTGCTTCACAACAGCGACAAAGTACCCATACAAGTTGTACTTGTGCACAATTTTTGATGGTATAGTCTGTTACAAAATGTACAACACTTAGCATTAGTTTTTTGGGGGTTATTCTAACACGCATTATGATCTATCAATATTCCTATCAGACACACAATATCTTAGACAAATAAAAATGAAAATGCTACAAGTGTGTTACTGCTGCTGCATATTAAGCTTATTAAGGATAAGTCTGCTTATGGAATTCAGTGCTGCTAGTACTAAGTTACAACTGCTATAGATTGTTGCATATTAAGCTTATTAAGGATAAGTCTGCATATTAAGTTACAACTGCTATAGATTGGTAGTTGTTTAGTATAGATTGATTGTTGTTTAGTTTGTAATCTCATTGAAATTGTAGCATAACAATTTGACAAATTATCAAAGTTTTCAAGACACTTACAAGTCGTCCCTCTCTCCAAAAGCATGCAGGCAGTGGTCTGTAGAATGCCCTATCTTCTTGGTCATGGACAGTGTGAAACGACCATTTGCACATCCAGTTCATCCGTCGGGGTTCAAAATCTGAATTTAATAATACAAAATGAGTAACTTACAGATAATCCAAAATGTTACAAAGATATCATATACTTGATGTAGTTAAAGCTAATAAAGGAAAAGATACCATAGTCATGTGGTTGGTGACACAGGGCATTCATGGCAATGTTGGTGCTGTATGTCTCCACAGTTGTGATGGCCCCTCCATCAGGTTCAAACAACATCACATTATATTCCTGGCCCGGGACAACCTGAGTAAAAACCATCCACTGACTAGCCTTCATATTCAAGTCTCAAACGAGTCTCAACCAACCACCGCCATACAAGAAGGAGTAGACGAATCGATCATAGAGATAATCACTGTCTACCCTAACATTGTAGTCAGTCGTGTTAGTGGAAACCACGACCGAATCAGTAGGGGTTGGACCATCCAGATGTCTTAGAAAGTCTTCCTGCAATGACTGCATAAGCAGAGATGTGTCTGTCACAGGCACTAAACATCTCCAAAATGGGGCACTCTCGGGTTCATAATTGTGAAACTCCAACCCATCCTCACCATAGCAAGTTACATAAAACACATCCTCACCCTCTTCAACAAAATGTATGTACTCAACATCAGAACAGGAGATGTTGTGAATGACAAAATCATTCCACCTTGCTCCCTCAACAACACACTTAAATTCTGAGACTCTCCTTACACCAACTTTCCATCTTACCCCCCCACAGTTAACTAAGAAAATAAAACCATTGCCATGATAGGAACCTCCTAGAACATAATCATTATGCAGTTCCTGTATATGAAAATTAATTTTTAACCATTGTGAATTAAATACTAATTAAACTAGTTTCTTAGAGAAATAACAGCTTGTCAATAATGGTGTTAACTTACAAACTCATCCAAAACATGTTGATTGTCCATAGCGCAAATAAATTGATTACCAACATGGTTACTGCATTAACGATTAAGGTTAAAAAAATGCAAATACCGTTTGAATGAAGTAAAAATCAGTAATTGTGGTTACCTGGTACGTGTATTTTTTGAAGAATCACGACTGCTAAGCACCGATTGTATTGTTTGAGATATTGGGTTGAAAGAAGATAGAGCGTTTATGTGTGTTAAACAAGACTTAGTTTTGTTATTTGCAAAAAATATCCTCGTCGATTTTCGTGAAAGTGAGGTAGCTGAAGTGTGTTAAAGTCGGGAATAGTGAAATGATGAAAATACCCTCACATACGTTGCAGCATTAAGTTCTGCCTAGCAGCATTAAGTTTTTCCTAGCATTAAGTTCCGAGTTACTAGCATTCACCCAAACTCCAATCCAAACAACTTTTTCTTTGCTTTTCCTGCAAAATGTTAGTCTAGAAACAAAGAAAATACAAGCCATAACATATGCACAATGATCCCAACATCTAATTATACTTAACAGTTCTAAGTATAACTAAGAGCAATGTAATGGGGCAAATGAAGAGTCATGACTAATAGTCTGAACTCAATTCATGCAGTGAATATCAAATTAGACTCAAACTAGATAGACTATACATAAGTTATCAGAATTGTGTGACCATATGCATCGAATTGTGACTACATTTAAATAATGTGTGACAAAATATGCCTCTCATTGATTTAGACACTTAAATAAATACTTCATGTGACCATATATAATATCTTGAATTTAGTCACACAAACACTCAATGTGACTAATAGCAAGGTTAATGATAACTGAGTTCACATTTTGCTATAAATAATAGTCACATTAATATTTCACAATGTGATTATTTTGAATGTATTGGTCACATATAATACCCTTATAATGTGGCAATAAACATAAATTAGATACGCATTTGTGATATGGTGTGACTATTGTAAAGCCTATAGTCACATGATTGTGCTTCAATTAAATGTGACTATACACATTAGGATTTGGCAAGCAAACACACACTAAACTTTAGACACACATATTAACTTACGTGACCATATGTATCGAATTTTTGTTACACTTAATCATGTTTCTATGGTTTCGTGTGACCATGGACATTTGGTCACACTCTTCAAGTGTGTAACATATATTTGTCACTTTTAAATGCATATCGTGACTAACGCTTCAAACTTACTTTTCAGTTGTCACACATTTCAAATTCTTATGTGGCTAAATATTTAGCAAAGAATAGCAGTCACGTTTAAATAATGTGTGACAAACTTGACTATATAATTTAACCACATACACAATTGCTTCATGTGACCATATATCTATTTTGGTCACACTCTTCAATTGTGTGACATATATTTGTCACATATGTATATCTATAGTGTGACTAATGTTTAAAGATGATTTGTATCGGTCACACGTCCCAAATTAAAAGTGACTAAATGATCAAAAAATATTTACTAGTTACCCTATAGTCACATAAATACACAAATGTGTGACATATATCTTCCAAAATGGTCACACAAGTCGGATCAAGTGTAGCTGTTTATTTAAGGCTGGTACATTTAGTCACGTAAATATGTTGTTGTGTGGCCATTCGAAATACGCTATGTGTGACGAAAGGCCATATTTGTACTAGTGCATTTAGGGTTTTTGCGATTTGATGACAACAAGGTTTTAATCATTATGATGATCAAATTAGGGTGTGTATGTTAGATCACATAGGATCGATCCATTAGGGTTTTTCTAAACCCTAGTGGTGTTGATTTTATGAGGATACTAGGTATCCAAGATCAAACATGAAAAACCCTGATTTGTGTTGCCATGAAGATTACAAAAATTGCGTTCTTGTAATTAAATTAGGGTTTATGTGTTTTAATCACATGAAGTGGATTTATTATGTTTTCCTAAATCCTAAAGTTTTTGAATTTATGAGGGTCTAAGGGTATCGACCAACCAGAAAGGGACGTTACAGAACACGAAAGGGGTATAGATAGAGTACAGAAAGAACAAGTCCATAAGAGTGCGATGAGCAGTACCCTGACGCCCAGAAATGGAATAAGTAATGTAGCAGTGCATCAACCTTCGTCGGCCAGTGCCTCCAGTAACATACTCATTATTCCCATTCGTCGGCCAAAAACTCATACTCCTAATATCAGACTTGGTAGTCGAGCTCTGACTCAACTGGTACATGAACGGAGCTTGCGCCACCTCATGCTGCCCATACAGTCCAACTCTCCACCCAAACTCAAGCAATGAACAAGTACGTAACTCCTCTCCTAGCCTAAACTGAATCCCTGTAGCACCAACATTACTCCTGGATGTTCTACCTCCATATGATAAGTAGCAAAGAACTCTCACACGAGCTAATCATAAACTGGTTCATGAATGCGAAACAATCGTGACTAATGAAGACTCGTGAACTCATCCGTCTGTGATAAGGATTTATTTGATACGTTTTTTGGGGTCAATTAAGCCCTAAGTCGTGATTTTATGATCAAATATTGCCTCAAATCAATCATTTTCTCATTTTAGGTACTTGAGACGTGATTTCTGAAATATGGAGCATTTTGCAGCTTTTCGGACGTTATTATTCTCAAGGATGAGGAAAACAAGAAAGTCAAGAAAAGTCCGGATTTTACACCTAACGGCGTCAGGCTTTTGATGCTGACGCCGTCACCTTATGGTGAGAATGGATAATTTTTATAACGAGAGGCCCCAGAATAATTTGTGGACTTAACACCTGACGGCGTCAGGTACAAAATATTTGAGGTCGTCAGGTATTAAGTTAAAGAGAGACGGCCCAGTGGAGCTTATACGTGACAGCTTCAGAAGGTCTCTTGGGCGATACGAAACCCTAAAGAGTGGCGATCTGACAGCGTCAGGATCTATAACCTGACGCCGTCAGCCTTGTAAATCTATATATATTTTAGGATTTGTCATTCATAATGTGGTGGAACTTTGTGTACAAACCCTAGTCCGACTTTTGCTGTAAATTTAGGGTTTCAAACCCTCTTTTCTTCCATGTTCAATTAAAGATAAGTTATTCCTTTAATCATTCAATATGCCTATGTGTTGTTTGATTAATTTTTTGTCTTTCCTTTACATTAACATGCTAGCTTAAGTTTATTTGTGTTTTCTTAGATCTAATGAAACCTAGTTATTGATTGTTGGTTTGTTGTTTATTGTTTGGTTGATTGACTCGCGTTAGGCTTGAGAAACTGGCTAAATCTCCTATATTGTAACTAGCTTGAACGTCTTAAGAAACGTAATCGCATGTGTATTATGGTTTTATTGATTGTATTTAATGCATGAGCGACTATTAAGAAGGCTATGATATGATACTAAACGTGTCGTCATAAGAAGAGATTGTTGAACCTAAGACCTTGATAGATCTTTGAGCACTCGTTGATCGTTAGCAATGTTTATGTAATCACAAACACACTAATAGAAAGTCTCCAATACTTTTATTCTAAAGCGGAAACAAACACAAGTAATAACACAGAATACTTAGAACTCTTTGATCCTATATGGATCTTTAATAAAGCTAAAACTTGTTTTTCAAGCTCGTACATAAAATATAATAAGATGTTCCTTTTATAGACAAGGAACCCTAACCCTAAACCGTTTCACAAGAAACGTATAATCTATAAACTATCAAAGATATGCATTATCTTCTCCTAATAAAACTCATGCATATACTACTAAAATACAAAATACGCGTTTTATCTATATCCGCAGAAACACACTAAGCAGAAACTATTCTTCCGCAGAAAGTTATCTTCAGCAGATTCCAGCTCTTCAGCAGAATCCATCAGTAGAATTCCTACTTAGCATAATTCCCAACAATCCTCCCCTAATCTTGAATTTGACCTGGTTAAGTTCAAGATTCTTGATAGATCTTAACATCAGCAGAATAAGAGGATTGAAATTGAACATCAGCAGCAAAGACTCAAAATATCCACATCTCTATGAGTGACCAAACTGTATACTCCAGATCTTTGCAGCAACAAATGACATAATGTACATCAAAACATATTAGTTTCATACTATTCTCATCACATCCAGGTGTGTTAACTCCTGTGAGAGGTGAATCATTGAAAATAATGGATTTGATGTCTCTTTACCAATAGCCATCACTACTGGAGTAGCCAAATGTTTAAGTTCAAGAACTATGGTACACTGATAACCATATGATTTTTAGTAAATCATCAACTATAAACGGATTTGAGTTGTCTTTACCTGTAGCCGTTTGCTCAGGACTAGCCAATTCTTAGGTTGAATAAATTACCTTTGGTGAATTGATTACCAAATATGGTTATCCACTGCCTTTACCACAAGCCATATCCTTGTGGGCTAGCCAATTATTTGGAATCCAAAAGGAAAAATCCATGGTCAATTGAAAACCATTCAACTCTCAGCTGTGAAGCATGGGTGAGTTGAGTACCCAATAGTTTTGAGCAAACTATTACAGCTATCAACAGATTTGTCATGTCTTTACCAAAGCTGTACCCTTTGGACTAGCCAACTTTTTGATGTAATTGTCAACATCATGGTAAGTTGATTACCATAAAACAAATGTACAACAAAGTTAGATTGTTTTTTTTTAAGAATAATAAGAAAAACAAAACAAAGATACAACAAAATACCATCAAACAGCTCTGGCTACCCTGATCCTGCTCTTGAATAATCTAATCAGAGATTCAGCAAACAATCTAGCATTCCCAACTGGATCAGGAGGTATCTCCAACTTATGTAACAGCATCTTCTCTATTAAAGGCACAGATAAAGTATAATCCTTATCAATGAACATTATTACCCTTATACCAGTGGTAGTCTCCAAGACATGAACATAAGGAAGAGGGTAAAATTTCCAACTTAAAACTTTCCACTTATGATTATTCTTCCAGACTGCATAACCAGTACCATTAGGAGAAGTAGAATCCATAAGTACCCTAAGATCACCCAAAAGATATAATCCAGCAAATGTAGAAGTATGAGAAGCATAATACTTCATAACCAAATCATAGAGAGTCAGCAAGTCTTGATGATCCACTAGATGCAAAATTTCTTGCAGAAAGGTAAAAGATAGAGATGTTCCATCAAGTCTATAAATGGTATTAATCTGTCCATTAGAAGACAGTTCCCAGTTAACCAACACATCTCTAATACCCTCTGGCCAATCATCAGGAGATCCTTCTCTAATAAATGAAGATTCATCAGCATCTAGATCCACTTCCCTATGCACAGAAGAAGATGAGATATTCATCCTTGACATTCTTTTAGCCCTTCTACCAGGAATATATATAGAATGATGAGAAGAAGGTTCAGTAGCAGAGACATCTGCTGACTCAGGTGTTTCCACTGAAGTATTAACCAATGGAACATCAGCAGTTACTTCAGCAGCTACATTATCATCCATCTGCATCCTAATTTTTGCATCCCCAGCAGCAGCAAGCTCAACTTCTTTTACTTTGATCTCATGAATTCTTGCCAAATCAGCTTGTTGATCATCATGCAAGAGTTTTGCAGCTTCTTCACCCAATCTATCCTCCTCCATTTGTCTTCTGGTTCTCTTCTTAGAAGGAATATCTTCTTCTACAACCTTTGCTTTACCTTTGTCAAGAACAGATGAAGCAACAGCAGTAGTTGTATCAGCAGCAATGGAAACATTATCAGCATCAATGGAAGACAGAGTAGCAGCAAGTTTAGGAGCAAGAAGGCCATCATGATGCAATCTAGTCCTGATTCTATTATAATGAAAGATTAATTGTTCATCTGAGAATGACCAGACTTGCTTCTTAGTCCAAGTATGATTATACATGGCACTACTCTGATTCTTCACAAACTCCCTCATCATATTTCTTTGCTGTGCTTGGGTAAGAGGTTTATCTCTCTTTGCTTTAGCCTTTTGAGCTGCAATAGCTTTTCTCTGATCAGCTGCATCCTTTTTCTTTTGTTGTCCAAGGGCCACCATTTGTGCAGCAAAATTATCTCTATCAAAAGCAGCTCCCAGAATACTTTGAGCTAGAGTAGGATTAGAAGCAGCTTGCATAGTGTAAGAATCCCACTGCTCACCAGTAAAATGGATTGATTGTGCATCCAATTCTTTTTGTCTTTCAGGAGACAAATCTGAAGTAAATTGAGCTGTAAGCTTTTGTAATAATGCCTTACTCTTCATTTGATCTTCATACTCTTGCAACATTGATGTGCTATTTGTTATTGCAAGTTTTAAAATTTATAAACACGAATTATCCGTTTAGTAATTTAGCACATACGAGCAAGTATACTCGTTCGATGTAGTAAAGGTGGGTAAGTCGAGATCGTCCCAAGGGATTTGTAGGTTTTGTAGTAAAAATTGTTTGTAGAACAAAGGGTGTCAATCCTTGTTTATATGAATATTAATTTTAAGAGAAATCAAATAAGTACTAAACATATACTTGTGTACAATTTCTTGATTGGTCATAAGGAGTATTGTGGCAATTTTGGATATAAAGTTTGGTGTAAAACTTGTTATGATGCGCAACTAAAAATGAGTAGTTATACAATCTATGATGTATGTCATGTTTTTACTACTACTAAGAATTCAATCAACTAAATGACTCCTTTCGGACATATCTAGATAGTATGACAATTCTATAATGAAGAATCATCATGAGAGATATCCACAATTGGAACATCAGTAGAGGCATCAGGATAAACATGTTGAGAAGAATCTTCAACTTGAGCAGAGGAACCAGCAATGTGAGAATCTAACACAACATTTCTCCCAGCAACAAATACTACTGAAGGATCTTCTGAAGTTTATGCTGGCACTGAAGCTTCTTGTCTTATTTCGGAGGCAATATTCACCATTGGTACCTCATTTTCAACTTCATCATTATCAACAGCACTGTGTACTCCAAGAGACTCCAAGGATGCCTTGTTCAAATACTGTCACCTCCTTTTTCTTTGAAACTGAATAGTCTTCTTTTGCTTTGAAGTTTCAACAGCTTTAGGAAAAGAAATGTTAGCCTGTTGAGCCACTTCAGCCAAGAATCCAACAGGATCCATTTGTCTCTCCTCTTGTTCTTCATCAGAGGCAATCACAAACTTTCTTTTCCTTTTCTGCCTAAGTTGTGCTTCTAACTCCTGAACCTTATTCTTCAAAACCACAATTTCAGCACCAAGTGAAGATTTAGTGTCTGTAAGCTCTGTTTGAAGATCATCAACCTTTTTGACATACCTGTTGAGCAAATCATATACAGAAGTGAAAGTAATAGGCTCCTCAGCTCCACCAGCAGATTGCTCAGTGGTAATGGGAGCATCATTGGGCCTTTCAGGAGAAACAGGCTCAAATGTAGGAATGCTTTCATTAAAAGGCTCTCTTTCAGGACTAGGTGTGGGCAGTCTAGTAATCTCAGGTTCAAAAGGTAAAGGTACTTGTGTACTAAGAGACTGAAGAGTCTCAACTGGCTCATCAGGAGAAATAGAGATAGGTGGTGTGTGAGGCCTGGGTGAACTAGGGGATGGTGAAGGCTGGTCAGGAGAAGCATTGGATGCTTTAGCAGCAATGGAAGGGCCCTCATCAGTGGCAACTGATGGATTACCATCAGCAGCAACACTGGGAGATGATGGATTTCCATCATCAGCAGGATGTGGAGAGGGAGGAGCATCAACATTATCACCCTCACCAGCCTAATTATTGCCTTGTGGCAACATAGCTGGCAATAAAGGGTGAAATGCCCCTTCATAATTAGTTCTCACAGAAGCAAAAACTTTCTTTGTGAGTGCTCCTATGGGACAAAAGGTTTTCTCTTGGGTTGTTATGTCTAATATAATCTGTAAGAACCTAGGGTACATTAGAAACTTATGCTTTTTGATGCGTAGGGATTGCTTACGCACTTTGTTTTACCTCTCAAGGGATCTCAAGAGGCTTACAATCCCCACCAGGCAGTATACCTGACCGATGTAGTATAGTGTAGTGGCAAGTACCGGGGGATTGATCGTTCTCTCACAGGGAATAGTGTTCGTTTGGTTAAAGACTACTCTAATTAAGGTCTAAGGGTGGAGGATGATTATTTTTGTATTTTTATGTTTTTTAGAAAGCAGTAAATTCTCGGTTTTGAAGGAGTGGGCGGAATTAGTTGCTAGTCAACTAACCCAAGTTATCTACTTATGCAATTAATTTAAAGTTTTGAGAAAACAATGGTGGGGAAAGTAGTGTTTACTTAGATTTCATTAATCCCTAACTATCTTTTACCATGTAATTAGTATGTTGAGTTTGCGTGGATGACGGGTATATTCCTAACAAGTCGTAGGGAGTGCGTTCAATTCCCTAACTCTATAAGCTCCTACCTCACTTTATGACGATACGTCTAGTATCCTATCATAAGCTCACCGATAGCAACCTACGCATGAAATACTACCTTAAAATCGATTACTGCACATACGATTCACGTTTCCTAAGACGTTCAAGCTTGTTACCGTATAGGAAGTTAGCTAGTTTTCTTAAGTCTAACGTAGATGAAACATTCATCCAAATCATAATCACAACATACACATCACATGACAATCAATAGTTAGGTTTCATTAGATCCAAGCAAACACAAGATAATTTAGCCTAGCATGTTGAAGGAAAGAAAAGCACAAACATAGATCATACAACACATAGACATATTGTATGGATTGAATGAAGACTTATCTTAGATTAAACATGCAAGTTAGAGGGGTAAAAGTACCCTCTAAGGTCTGTAATACACGAGCTAGGGTTTAACCCTTAAGTTCTCCACCAAGTTCCTCTTTTTAAAACAATAAAATTCGTCCTATATATATAGAGAATACGGGCTGACGGCGTCAGCCCAAGGTCTGACGCCGTCACGCCGACAATTAGGGTTTTGTGATGGCCTTCTTGACGTCGTCACGCCGCCTTGTTCCAGATCTGACGGCCTTCCCTGACGCCGTCACCAAACTAGGCCAAAAACTCTCTAGCCCGTCATGAGTAACTTCCAATTTCTTCACTTC
>LBNU01019072.1:21509-39461 GCA_014162995.1 Artemisia annua
GAATTACTATCCTCGCGAGGTTTATAAACAATTGGATGGTTAGTTTGCATGTTATCAATTTTTGAAGTTGTTGAATTGAATCGAATTACCATTTGGGGCTGTAGAAATCGAACTGGGTATGTGGTTCTTTTGTGAAATTTAATAGTTAAATCATGGTGGTTAATTTGGTTAAATAAAAAGTTAATTTCTAAAGTGTTTGTTTTTGGCTTATTGGCTTATTGGAGTGCTTTTTGTGAGTCTTATGAAATTTCAGCTTTTTTTTGGGTGTTTGAATGTTCATGGTTGTAAACCCATATATATATATACTTGTGTTTCCCTAAGATATATATTACATACCTTGCTATTTTCTCTTGATTTATTTTATTAAACCAACCACCAAGTTAATACAAATTGAAAACTAAATCTTTTATCAATGTATCATGTTGACTTAACCATCCTAAGAAAACTTAATTTCATTATTCTAATCTTAACGTGTCCTAACCGTTAAGATAAACATCATCTTCTAGGCCGAGCCATCAGATTACCGTTGTGCTGTGCTCCTTGATTATATGCTTATGTTGTTTGCTCATTCACATCGAGGTGAGTTCATAGCCTCGCTTTTACTCATTTAAATTGTTTATAAACCTCGCGAGGGGGATACATGCTAGTTTTACAAACTGAATACAAGTAGTTTTTGGTATGCTTGACCCGATTACATGATTATATATATTGAGTATTTCTTGCCAATTAAGTCCCCATCATGAACCGTTAATTTTGTGTGAACGCTAATATTATGAATATGCATATTGGGCATTGACCAGCCTGGCCGAATGGGTAGCGCCCATCTTTCAACGGTCACATAATATTGAGAATATGTGGTAAATGGCAAATATTACCCTACCGGGGCAAATGATAAAACTAGGTTAAGGTTCGGTTTCATGAGCTCAATGCTTTATATCTTATTTCCCGACTTGTATTTGTTACATGTCAACTTAATTATGGGCGGATAACAACGTAGCCCATCTTATTCTAAACTGTATTATCTTGTATTCAACTTATTACTTATTAAACTCTATGGATTCGCTCAACCTTTGCGTTGACTTTTTAGCATGTATTTTCTCAGGTCCGTAAGTGGCCAAAGCTTGGATGGGCGGTGCAAAGAAATGGATATCTACTTGATGGCTCATGTTTAGTTAAAATTTCATTCGATAATGACTAGAACTTTGAAATTTATGTATTTTTATACTTATGTTAAACTTTTGGGACCTCAACTTTGATAAATTATCGAATGTGAATTTTAAAAACGACTTTGTTTTAAAGTTGTTTACTATACTTGTACTATGTGACTCATGTATAGCACCCCATGTCCCTTTCCGCTGCGATCCTAAAATGGGGGTGTTATAAATACCCAACAAAACCTGCTATAATCATCAGTGACTACCAAACAGAAGTACTTATGATCAATACTTCTTACTTGAGTTGGACCAAAGAGGTCCATATGGAGCAATTGAAGAGGTTCTGAAATAGTGCTCACAGCTGTAATAGCTTTGTATGAGGCTCTGTGTTGCTTCCCTTTGTTCCAGGTAACACAATTGTGCTCATTGGTGAAAACTTTAGAAGGAAGTCCTTGAACTAGACCAAAGAAAAAGTCACATTGCCTCCACCTTCTATGGGTACAAATTTAATCATCTTTTCTCTGTTTCCTGACATGCTCCTAGAACAACCACTATCAACTATGCCAACTTCTTTACTCTTCACGGGATGATCCTGAGAGATGCCCATAAGGGCAACTTGATCATGATGATCCTCTGTATCACAGCTGGCCAGTAATCCACTCTGATCAGCTTCACCATCACTACGTTCATGAGTCTTCCAATCAACATGATCATCCACAGTCACCAAAGCTTTAGAGGGTCTAGCTTTGGAAGTTCCAACATCTCCTTGATTCTGCTGATAGGTAGAGTACCTAACTTCATCAGTAGTCTTCC
Organism: Artemisia annua; assembly: GCA_014162995.1. Classification (NCBI taxonomy): domain Eukaryota; kingdom Viridiplantae; phylum Streptophyta; class Magnoliopsida; order Asterales; family Asteraceae; genus Artemisia; species Artemisia annua. The sequence goes on from LBNU01019072.1 coordinate 23,477, forward strand.
TATCCTTGCATTCTCTTGAGAAGTGACCCAACTGTCCACAAGTGTAGCATTTGATCTTCCTTCTGTCAAACCTAGCTGGATCTCTTCCATTGAATCCAAACTTTCTTCCAGACTTGTTCTCAAACCTCTTGATGTCTAATGAAAGCATTGCCACCTGCCACTTCAAGTTCATCTCTTCCATATCTAGTGGATCAACCTGTTCAAAATCCTCATAGGATAGTTGTTGCTGGCTTTCATAGTCAGCAACAAAGGAGTGAAGTACATCTTCCAATACACTGCTGGACTGTGATTAAGTATTTGATTTGGTGGTGGTGTATGAAGATGATGCTGAGGAAATTGGGTTTGAGATATGAGGCATCATATTTGAGGATGAGCTGACAAAAGCTGAGTAAGTGGGAGTGGATGAACGAATTGGACTTCTGACATCTGGCTCAAGAGTCTTAAGCTTGTTGTATAGATCATCAAAAGACATCATGTCCAGTCCACCCTTAGCTTTGAGTGCAATGCTTACTTGCAACCAAGATGGAGGTAAGGATCTCAGGAACTTTGCATTGCAATCTTCATTGTCTGGCCTGGCTTTCAGTTGATTCAGTTGACTCAGGATCTTGTGGAACTTGTCATATCCTTTGTGGATACCTTCTTCCTCTGTGATCTGAAACTCTTGAAACTGCTGCTTGAGCATGGATTTCCTCATCCTTCTTGACTCCTCATTCCCAACAAACCTAGCTTTTATGGCCATCCATATATCCTTTGCATCAGTCATGAAGTGAAAGTCACCCAAGTGATCCTCTGGTATAGCCTGAAGGAGAATAGTTCTAACTTTACTTTCCCTCTGCACAGCTAGAATTTCTTCAGCAGTTGTAGGATCAAGATGGTACATCCTTCCTTCTTGATCTGTTCCAGTCCTCTTTGGGCTATTACCTTTAAGGATCACCTTCCAAAGATTGTAGTCAATGTTGGTGATCCAGTTCTGCATCTTCATGGCCCAAAGTTCATATTCTTCTTTCCTGAGGTAAGGGAATTTTGCATTACTGTTTGTGATATTGAGTTGATGTAAGGATGTGGTGTTTTGATTGAGTGTAACATTTGTCTCATTGTCAGATCCAGGCATGATGGTTGGTTGTTTTGGTTATGAGTGTGTAAGAAGTTGATGTTCTTAGTATCACAGAGACTCTCCCGAGGCTCTGATACCACTTGTTGAACCTAAGACCTTGATAGATCTTTTAGCACTCATTGATCGTTAGCAATGTTTATGTAATCACAAACACACTAATAGAAAGTCTCCAATACTTGTATTCTAAAGCGGAAACAAACACAAGTAATAACACAGAATACTAAGAACTCTTTGATCCTCTATGGATCTTTAATAAAGCTAAAACTTGTTTTTCAAACTCGTACATAAAATATAATAAGATGTTCCTTTTATAGACAAGGAACCCTAACCCTAAACCGTTTCACAAGAAACGTATAATCTATAAACTATCAAAGATATGCATTATCTTCTCCTAATAAAACTCATGCATATACTAACTAAAATACAAAATACGCGGTTTATCTATATCCGCAGAAACACACTAAGCAGAAACTATTCTTCCGCAGAAAGTTATCTTCAGCAGATTCCAGCTCTTCAGCAGAATCCATCAGCAGAATCCATCAGTAGAATTCCTACTTAGCATAATTCCCAACAGAGATAGAAACTCATAGGGTTGGGGAAGGACGTACACGCCCCCACGAATGGTATTAAGGAATACAATCCTTCAACTAAACAATTGTGGCATTCAGCAAACCAATAAAAGATAACTAGGGAGTAGTGAAATCTAAGTAAACACATTTGTCTTTCATAAGGAGTTCACCACATTTACTTTTCTTGTCATTTATTTTATTTTGTTTAATTAGTAGTTTTTGGGTTAACTGAATAGCAACTAATTCCGTTCACTCTTCCAATAACCGAGATTTTACTTGCTTTCATTAAATATAAAAATCCAAAAAGAATCATCCCTCACCTTTAGACCTAGTTGACCTAAACTTCAATCCTAACAACACTATTCCCCTAGAGAATGATCAATCCCCCAGCACCTACCACTCACTATACTACATCGGTCAGGTACACTGCCTGGAGGATTGCAAGCTTCTCAAGATCCCTTGAGAGGTAAAACCTTTTGCGAGGGTTGCAATCTTCTGATCAAGTTTTTGGTGCCGCTGCCGGGGAATAGTTATTGTTTAGGTTGAATTTTATTTCATTTAGGTCTACTCATTAAATTAATATCTAGTGAGATTTTTATTTTCTTTTTATTAGGTTTTCTTTAGTCTATCTTTTCCTTTGTTCTTTTGTTCGTAACTATTATCATCCGCCATCATGGAGGGTGGTGATATCTTAGATCCCATCAACCAACCACAACAAAACCCACCACAACCAAACCAACCACCTAGAGCATGCACCATAGGAGAGTACTCCCAACCTAGCCACCAAGGCTATCGAAACACCATTGAGCTCAACCAAGGAGCCAATGTGTCTCCCTTGCGATCCGACACCATCCGGTTGGTGCAAAGCGGATGTGCATTCCATGGACTTTGTTCCGAAGGTCCTAACCAACATCTCAAGGATTTCCTTAAAATCGTTGATTCCATGGACCTTGATGTTGCCACTCGAGAGACGACACGATTACCTCACCAAGAGTGCCATTGATCAAGCAGCAGGCGGCAAATTGTGAGAAAAGGATGCCAGGGAATCATGGGACATCATTGATGAGCTTGCCTTTTTTGGCACCGAATCTTGGGATGATCCCCATGATGTAACCACAGTCGTCAAGGCAATTTTGTCACCCGACAAATTATCTTATCTCTCGGAGGAGAATCTTTGTGAACTCGAGAAAAGGGTTGACTACCTTATCGAAAAGCGAAAAAGACCCTCGAGTCCAAATCGAGCAACAATTTACTCTATTTCAAGCAAGGAAGTCGCGCCTTTATCTGAGTCATCTCCCAGAGAGAATGCGGAATCTTTTCAAAAATATGCTCGACCCTCTTCACCTCCTCGCGACCTTAGCCCGTAATTTGAATCCCGAATGAGAGAATACATGTCGGCACATTCTGAAAGATTGGCAAAATTCGAAGAAGCCGTCTATAGACAAAGGGAGGAAATGTAAGAAAAGATGGCTGAGTCTATTAAAGGAGTATACGAAGACGAAGACTCCGAAAAAAATGTTGGTCAGGAAAGAATGCGACACTCCCATCACCAAGTTTCTCAATGCTATATCTGTTGTCCATGAAGGCAATAGTGAAGAGGAGAAAATAACCTTTAGTGTTGGCATAAATATTACGTTATTTAATCTAAACATCCTCTTCATGTTTTGATGATGACAAAGATATAAGTTACAACACATAATGTAAAGTGCTTAAGTTACTTGTGATCACAAATCTTCTATGCATTCATACGTCAACATCTCAACACAAGTATGCTTCAACAATCACTTAAGGTATGTATAAACAAATGTCTAATACATTTTATGATCAAAGGGATTTTTATTTAAGCATTACAAAGTTTATAAAATTATAAAAACACTTTATATTTCTTTGAAAAACATTTTTGGTAATAAAGGAAAATGTTTTATTCATAATAAATATATGAATTCAAATTTTTAACCAAAATCAGTTAGTTTTTCACCAAATAAACTTTCCCCAGAAAAAGACAAGAAAATTGCCCGTTACAGGTGGGCGGCCCCCTTAATTTTAAGGGGGCCGGCACCTATTTAAGGGGGCCGGCACGCTCCTCTTGTCAGAAACTTTTGCCTATAAATACCCTCTCAAACCTGGTATTTTTCCTCACCTTTTGCACTAAAATTTTCAGTCCCAATCCTTTCCAAACATCTTTCTAAATCCTTTGATCATAAGATTATGTCTTTGTTTTCAAGTGATCTAAGCCTTCACCACTCAAAGTGGAAGAGAAGAATCCTCCCTATCATAAAGCTAAAGATATATTAGAGTCTAGTTAGTGTTGATGTGAAGTTGTTAGTTATGTATGTATATGTAATAAGTAGATCAAGATGATCTTACTTAGTAGTAAGTCAATGAGTGAGTAAGAAGTAGTGGGAAGAAGTAGTAGTGTGGAGAAGTCATTTAGTTGTGAAGATGTAGGTATGTGAATAAATAGTGGAGTATAGAAGAAGTTGTGAAGTAGTGAAGAAGTCGTGAAGTTGTGAAGTCGTGAAGAAGTCGTGAAGTCATGTAGAAGTTGTGTAGTGATCGAAGTCGTGTCGTGAGATTGGTTCTAGCTACTATTAGAACCCGACATTTAGCTTAGTGTCGTTAATTGGTGTAAGCAAAAGTTGTGTACGGTTTTCTCCGCCAAAAGGGAGCTTGTTAAGTAGTGAAGAAAACTCTCGAGTAGGTGACTCGGGGAGTGAAGTAGGGCAAGGAAGATGTCCTTGTAGCTGAACCACTATAAATCATCGTGTCCGGTTTGCATTTCCTTTCTCTTATCTCTTTTCATTTATTCTTGCATTTATAGCTTTATATCTATGCTTGCAAATATGTGTTGATTGTTGTTTATATTGTTTTGATGTTGATTGTGTGATAGATAGAAGTTAATATTGTTATAAGAAGAATAATTATATGATATGGTCTAATGGAGTTAGATGCATTATTCACATTTCTCATGTTGAGTTTAAGTTAATCGATAATTTGATACAAAACGTTTTAAGATTTTAAAAGGAAAACATATTCACATAAAGATCAACCAAAGCTCTATTCATAAAACTAAGTTTTGAAAACAAATCCAAAAGCACGCATATATAATTGATCATATTGATTATATATTGTTTTCATAATAAACTCTAATTGAAGATTTTGAAACAAACATTTTATAGAACAAAAAGAGGTAAAACTATTCAACCCCCCCCCCCTTCTAGTTTTCCACAATTGGTATCAAGAGCCACGTCGCTTAAATTTTCAAAACAAATGGTTTTAAAAACTGAGTACGATCCATGTATCAAATTACCTATTAAGGAGGATTAAATATGAAAAGCGTTTTGTTGATTAACTTGTATTAGTTTTGATGTTATACACTAATTATACTAGCTCGAAATAAAATTATGCTTAAATGAAGTGTTATATGTTCGGTATTAAACTCAGAAAGTTTCATACATTTCCGCAAAGTTAGAAAATAATTTTTAACAAAAAATGCATTTTTGAGTACCAGATGGGCGGCCCCCTTAAATACTGGGCGGCCCCCTTAAAATTAAGGGGTCCGCCTGTCTGTTTGTCAATTTTTCAAAAACTTTGAAAAATCATATCAAATTAACCGTAACTCCGTAGAAGTCGTGCCACCCGGCGTTTTAAAGGTAATTAAGTCTACTTTCATTTAAAAATACTTAAAAATAACCATTTCAAAGTTAAATTTGTAAGAAAGGCAAAATACTACACGGTGGTCAAAAATTTGTGTTTCGTTTTAACTTAAAACTTTTATTTTACCTTTTCCTTCAAGTCGGGCATTCCTAATTGATATATTTTTGAAAAATTAAGTATTTATGTTTTCAAAATATTGATCTTAATTAAATTATAGAATGGGAGGAAACTATTTTATTTTCAAATAAAATCGAGCTAAGTAAACATTGGTGTATATAATACACAAAACGACGACAAGTGTTTTATGTGTTATGTGAACTTCTTTGTGATTTTATCTTCTTAATCGAATATATGAGATGATTGTTGCACTTTGAAGTTTAGCTAATTGTATATCTAAGCATATGTACCTTGTTAGTTTATAGCTAGCTTTCCGGCTTATACTTAGCTAGATCTTATGCTAGATTTCTTGCGTTAGGATTGTTATAATATGTTTGTATTGCATATAGGTATAGATGGCTTAATGTTACTCAAACATCTTGTAAATGAGTTAAATTTAGTCACCTAAATATTTCAAACAACTTAATCTATTCTCAACAACACACTTAAACATTTTCAACAAATTACCTTGTTTTACCTTAGGTTGTTTAAATAAGAGAAATTGAATCATTTTAAAACATTACTAGTTATATAAAAGAAAAAGTATTTTCAAAATCTAAGTGTGGTCATTATATGTAACAATGAATAGTTTTTCACATAAACAAGACATATAACAATCATGTAGTAATAAGTCAACTTTCAATCACTCACTAACCTCACTCGTAAATAATCTTAGGATTAATGAAACACACTATCAAAATGTCTATCTATTTTAAATGAGTGTTCGTGAGGGTCAAGAAAGATCTTGATATTATATCAATTCATTATTCAAATTATGGGTGATATATTTATCAAATCTAATTGATATATTTTTGAGTGTGGACAAGAAATTGGATTGTTATTTGTTTAGTTTCAAGATTATATCAAATTACAACAAAGGATATAGTCTTGAATCTACATACTCAATCACACTCGATTGATATGAAAATATTTACATCCTTTGTAGATGAAAAGAATATGCATTGGATCATAACTCACACTTGTGTTGATAATGTCATATTGAATCTACTTGTCCAATAGTTGTGTTCCAAATATTAGAATAACATGTTCAACACATTCATAAAATATACATTGAAGTAGGATTGAAGACTTGGATGTTTCGTCCGAAATATTCAAGCAATTTACATTGCAATGCAATGGATAAATGTGTCATATCCGAAAAACCAAACATGAGCAAATTAACAACGTATGTAAACTTTGCTCACACTACTCAAAATCATCACTCCAAGCTAAAATACATATTTAAGAATAATACACACTATATATTCTATGTATTTCATTTTCTTTGTAGCATGAATGGTTGTGTTACAAGATAATGCACTACGCATTCCTTTTTGAAATAATATAAGTTATTAAAATTGAAAAATAACTTGTCAAAATGCATAAACAAGTAATTTTTTTTTTCAAATACTAGTTAAATTATGATATATAACATTCGCAAAAATCATTGAAAATAATATTTGTTTAAGAATATATAAGTGTCTAGTATTAATATCATTTGAGAATCACAAACTCATTTAAGATAAATAATCTTAATAAGATTTTTTTCACAAGATATGCTAAGGAGCATTCTTCAATCAAGCACATTTATTAAGTCAAGTAATATGCCATTAAAACCAAACAACCGATAAATCATAAACAAAAGATTAAAACATTTTGTTTACTCTTATCTAAACATTCAACATGTCTCTATTAGGATCGTGAGTAAAATATATCATCTAGGTTTACCTTCATAAAAACATGATGTTTGAATCACTTAAGCCAAGTATTAGTGAACCAAGCAAACTTCATATTTGGTACCCTTCATTAGGAAAATTTAGGAACTCAATTTCTTCTAAAAAGAGAATGACTACTGGAGAATCTATTGACTAGAAATTCAATTTAACCTAACGGTTGAATTGCTTCTATGTGAGAAGTTGGGTGTGTGTAACCCGTAAAAATGGTCGTGTTTAGCCTGAATTGAGCACCACTAGTAATAGTCTCATACTCATTCTCCAACTTGATTAAATTGTTTTTCCTAAATATAACTAACGCTAGTTTACATTTATGAACTTTGCTTTTCACTATAGTCTTCCTTCCTAAATTTATGGCATCTCGCATATATGAAATTTCAAGATGTTTATTTGCTCTTATGTGATTTGATTGTATGCCTTCTTAATTATTTGCTTAGTTATTGAATGGATGTTTATTATAATAGATTTTGTTTTTCTAACTATTTCGATATGATATTTTTTATATTTATTAGCATGCTTATATGCCTTTACATGCTTGACTCTATATGTCTCATCCATCTAGGTATATATTTCTTGCCTTTAGATCTTACACCCTTATTTCATGAGAACCTTAGTGTCACAATCCGATAGGTCATTATAGTCTCAAAAGTGTCTTAAGTGTCCTAGAGTCTTCATGCATACTCACTTCCTTATTCATCATCTTGTTCCCTTCCAAACAATCCACTCCTTTGTCAAGAGATAATTAGAGTAATCTAATCCCTCTCTAAGTTAATGTGACAACTTAAATAATTCATCCGAAACGTTTAATTATTTTTAATTAGCGAAATGCAAATTAAAATGTCACTCGTTGTTCATGTATATTTCTTGAGTCATGACTCTATTATTATATAGATGTCAAACATCTTCCGTCCTTCTTTAGAAAACCTCATAACTCGTTTTGTGATTGTTTTAAACATTCGCAATACTCGAGAAGAGCTACATAACTTCATCGATGAAGTTCATTGTATGCTATCCTTCATCCTTCGTGTCATTGTCAAGCTTATCACTATCATGTTGATTCGTCTTTATTTTTTTTTGTTACACTTTACATCCGGATGAGCATGAACCTAAACCAATCTTTTCACTATAGTCTTCCTTCCTAAATTTATGGCATCTCGCATATATGTAATTTCAAGATATTTATTTGCTCTTATGTGATTTGATTGTATGCCTTCTTAATTATTTGCTTAGTTATTGAATGGATGTTTATTATAATAGATTTTGTTTTTCTAACTATTTCGATATGATATTTTTTATATTTATTAGCATGCTTATATGCCTTTACATGCTTGACTCTATATGTCTCATCCATCTAGGTATATATTTCTTGCCTTTAGATCTTACACCCTTATTTCATGAGAACCTTAGTGTCACAATCCGATAGGTCATTATAGTCTCAAAAGTGTCTTAAGTGTCCTAGAGTCTTCATGCATACTCACTTCCTTATTCATCATCTTGTTCCCTTCCAAACAATCCACTCCTTTGTCAAGAGATAATTAGAGTAATCTAATACCTCTCTAAGTTAATGTGACAACTTAAATAATTCATCCGAAACGTTTAAGTATTTTTAATTAGCGAAATGCAAATTAAAATGTCACTCGTTGTTCATGTATATTTCTTGAGTCATGACTCTATTATTATATAGATGTCAAACATCTTCCGTCCTTCTTTAGGAAAACCTCATAACTTGTTTTGTGATTGTTTTGAACATTCGCAATACTCGAGAAGAGCAACATAACTTCATCGATGAAGTTCATTGTATGCTATCCTTCATCCTCCGTGTCATTGTCAAGCTTATCACTTTCATGTTGATTCGTCTTTATTTTTTTTTTGTTACACTTTACATCCGGATGAGCATGAACCTAAACCAACATCACACAACTTACATATATCCTTCTACCTTAGACCTAAACCCACATCACACCACTTACATATATCCTTCTACCTTAAACCTAAACCCACATCACACCACCAAACTCTCCAACATTCTTACTTCCAAGAATACACCTCCGTTGGCCCAACATATTTACCCGCAATCAACCTCTTCCTTATCAAACTTTCCACCACTAATGTGAAATGAAAAACCGAGTCATTCTTTATACTACCAATCTCGAGTCATCCACCATTTCCATGCCCTCAAAGAAACCAAAAATCAATATCATACCTCGTAAATAATAAACCTCAACCTCTACCTCAAAACTCCATCACCTCAACCTCTAATTTCATATCCTAGTACACCTTACGTACCATCTAAAAAATCCTCCACCACATCTTCATCTCTATCCATCAATGGATATCCCAACTCACAATTGTCTCCACCACCAAAAGTGTCACCACCACCTCCTACCCAAGAAATTCATTCCATGAATATCACTCTTTCAATCTCACCCTTGTTTCGCTCTTTGAATCAAAGGGCAACTGTCATATCCATACACTCATAAACATGTTTGTCTATGTCATCAAAAGTCAAGTGAATTTCATTATGAAATGCGTCTTTTCCACTTTCTAACAAGTGAAGAACACAAAGAAGATATCCAAGCTTCAAGTGTTGTCGAGTCATCACCACCTCATCCAAGTGAATTTCATTACAAAATGCGTCTTTTCCACTTTCTAACAAGTGAAGAACACAAAGAAGATATCCAAGCTTCAAGTGTTGTCGAGTCATCACCACCTCATTTCACATATCCACCTTCGGCCATCAACCAACAAAACACCTAAAACTCCCATGATTCCCAATCATTCACCTTTGTCAAATGATATATTAATCTAAACCATCATTGTCAACCCTTTGTCATCACCTTCCCTTTTTCATTCATGCTCATCCTTCCTCATTGATTCTACAAACGTATCATTCTCATCTTCATTTTGGCATCTTTCGCCAAAATATGTCGGTCGAATCCCTGTATTAGGTCCTAATCATTGTCATGTATTAAGCATTGGTCATGTTATTTCTTAGGGGGATTTAGGGTGTTATTTTTAAAACAATAATTGCATGTGTCATACTCTTAGTCCATACACCTTAGACATCCATATCTTCTTCCCCAAGTGTCATGCATATATCTATCATCATCATTATGTATATGTGCATTCTTTTTCTACTAACTCTGTTTTGTAGGATTATCTTTTTTCCGCTCAATTTTTTGGTAGCCAAAACTAGTTTTGAGCATACACCAAGGGGGAGCATACACCAAGGGGGAGTATACACCAAGGGGGAGCATTGGCGATAGTCAAGGCTTCACTCACGAAGATGCAAGCTCGCCTTATACATTCTATCTCAAGGATTGAAGTGTAGTAGAAGCCTCGTCTAGGAGTCCACCTTTTTGCTTCGACAAAAGGGGGAGAAGAAGTGTAAACAAGTAACTTATACATTTTATTATGAGTTATAGTTTACATAGTTTGTCATCATCAAAAAGGGGAGATTGTTGGCATAAATATTACGATATTTAATCTAAACATCCTCTTCATGTTTTGATGATGACAAAGATGTAAGTTACAACACATAACTTAAAGTGCTTAAGTTACTTGTGATCACAAATCTTCTATGCATTCATACGTCAACATCTCAACACAAGTATGCTTCAACAATCACTTAAGGTATGTATAAACAAATGTCTAATACATTTTATGATCAAAGGGATTTTTATTTAAGCATTACAAAGTTTATAAAATTATATATACACTTTATATTTCTTTGAAAAACATTTTTGGTACTAAAGGAAAATGTTTTATTCATAATAAATATATGAATTCAAATTTTTAACCAAAATCAGTTAGTTTTTCACCAAATAAACTTTCCCCGGAAAAAGACAAGAAAACTGCCCGTTACAGGTGGGCGGCCCCCTTAATTTTAAGGGGGGCGGCACGCTCCTCTTGTCAGAAACTTTTGCCTTTAAATACCCTCTCAAACCTGGTATTTTTCCTCACCTTTTGCACTAAAATTTTCAGTCCCAATCCTTTCCAAACATCTTTCTAAATCCTTTGATCATAAGATTATAAGTCTTTGTTTTCAAGTGATCCAATCCTTCACCACTCAAAGTGCAAGAGAAGAATCCTCCCTATCATAAAGCTAAAGATATATTAGAGTCTAGTTAGTGTTGATGTGAAGTTGTGAGTTATGTATGTATATGTAATAAGTAGATCAAGATGATCTTACTTAGTAGTAAGTCAATGAGTGAGTAAGAAGTAGTGGGAAGAAGTAGTAGTGTGGAGAAGTCATTTAGTTGTGAAGATGTAGGTGTGTGAATAAATAGTGGAGTATAGAAGAAGTTGTGAAGTAGTGAAGAATTCGTGAAGTTGTGAAGTCGTGAAGAAGTCGTGAAGTCATGTAGAAGTTGTGTAGTGATCAAAGTCGTGTCGTGAGATTGGTTCTAGCTACTATTAGAACCCGACTTAGCTTAGTGTCATTAATTGGTGTAAGCAAAAGTTGTGTACGGTTTTCTCCGCCAAAAGGGAGCTTGTTGAGTAGTGAAGAAAACTCTCGCGTAGGTGACTTGGGGAGTGGAGTAGGGCAAGGAAGGTGTCCTTGTAGCCGAACCACTATAAATCATCGTGTCCGGTTTGCATTTCCTTTCTCTTATCTTTTTTCATTTATTCTTGCATTTATAGCTTTATATTTATGCTTGCAAATATGTGTTGATTGTTGTTTATATTGTTTTGATGTTGATTGTGTGATAGATAGAAGTTAATATTGTTATAAGAAGAATAATTGTATGATATGGTCTAATGGAGTTAGATGCATTATTCCCATTTCTCATGTTGAGTTTAACTTAATCGATAATTTGATACAAAATGTTTTAAGATTTTAAAAGGAAAACATATTCACATAAAGATCAACCAAAGCTCTATTCATAAAACTAAGTTTTGAAAACAAATCCAAAAGCACACATATATAATTGATCATATTGATTATATATTGTTTTCATAATAAACTCTAATTGAAGATTTTGAAACAAACATTTTATAAAACGAAAAAGAGGTAAAACTATTCAACCCCCCCCCCCTTCTAGTTTTCCACACTTAGTGCACAAACAATCGAGGAACCACCTAAGTCTTAACCATTAGGGTATTATCTAAAGCACAGTATTAATGAGAAAACTATAACTAACTGGATAAGGGACGATAGACGTAACTGCTCATCTAAAACGGTGTCTAAAGAAAAAAGGGAAGAAGATGATTATGATACGTTACCTGGAGGACCAGTGTACGAGAGGCTACTTAAGCGGAGTGTGTCTATGAAGTAGATGGCTTATGGGAATTTCAAGATACCATGTAGCATAGGGGAATTAANACAATCGAGGAACCACCTAAGTCTTAACCATTAGGGTATTATCTAAAGCACAGTATTAATGAGAAAACTATAACTAACTGGATAAGGGACGATAGACCTAACTGCTCATCTAAAAAGGTGTCTAAAGAAAAAAGGGAAGAAGATGATTATGATACGTTACCTGGAGGACCAGTGTACGAGAGGCTACTTAAGCGGAGTGTGTCTATGAAGTAGATGGCTTATGGGAATTTCAAGATACCATGTAGCATAGGGGAATTAAAGAATTTACATGCTTTGGCCGACCAAGGGTCGGAGGTAAACCTGATGCCTTTATCCATTTATGTCTAGTTAACCAACTAGATACCAACCACTACCCGCGTTAGGCTCTCCTTTGCTAGTCACTCGTATGTGTACCCTTTAGGAATTGCAGAAGATCTGTTAGTTAACGTAGCAGGTTTCATATATCCCGTTGATTTCGTGATCATTGATGATAAATAGAATAAGTATATGCCAATAATTCTTGGAGCACCATTTCTTACTACGGAAAGGGAAGTCATCAAGTATGAAAAGGGGGTGATAGAACTCAAATCAAGGCAAAGAAAGATTTGTTTTCACATGATTCCACGATATATAAGAGAGAATATGTAACACCCCAACCCGACATGGGTCCGGAGCGCAACATTATGATGACATATCAAAGCATACAACGCAAGCGGAAGACTTAAAAAAAAGATTACAAGGGAAAAATCTAAAAGTACAAAAGAAATACTAAAACTATAAAAGAAAAGAAAATACAAACTAAACAAAGTCTAATCTAATCCAAGTCCAAAACTAGCCCAGATGTAATGGGCCTCTAGTCCATGGGGTAGTCCACTAAAGCTCCTATGCTCTCTCTTTACCCAAACCCAGCTTCCAACCTAAAACCTGCCGCAGGAAAGGAAATGTGGCTGAGCTTAAAAAGCCCAATGAACAGATATATAACAAAATAAACGGATAATCGAAACGTATAAAAGTATATGAAACGGAAAGCATAAGCTCCTGCTAAAAGGAAAGTCATATGTCAAATGCATAAGAAATTAACATACACTGAACGAGTATCATAAAGTCAAAAGGGAAACGAAGTATCAAAGATATGTCACATAAGCATAATAATAAGGAAAAGGTAATGAGCACGTATCAACAAAGGCGTGTCTACCAGAGTCACTCGAATAGACACATAGAAACATATGGAAGCCTCGAGCCGACCTACCAGAGCCACTCGAATAGGTCTCGAAATCATATAACTACATATCAAAGGACACGGAGAGGGAAGACCTCTCGGTACCACATATCAAAGGATACAGAGAGGGGAGACCTTTCGGTACCACATGGAGTAGCTAGCTCCCAAAGGTGTATGGGTACAGAGTACGTACAGCCATCACGCTACGAAACGAAACGAAACAAAGCCTAGGATGCATCCATACGCCCCCTGCAAAACAAAATCATACATGCATCCTGCTCGCATGACAGGGCTACACATACGTCAAAATGGCCAAGAGATCTCATATCATATCATATCATAACAGAAGGGTATCCCGTGGATCAATCACACCTCCACAGAAAGTGTCATGCCATCGGTGCCTCAATGACACGGCCATGGTACCTCCATGACTAGAATAAAAACTCAGGCATAAGAACGAAATGAATCACATCATAACATATAATCAAAACTGGTATGTGCTTATTCACATACCTTTTATTCACCATTTTCAGACCTTTTAAGACCAAAAACTAAAGTTAAACGCCAAAGATATCGTGCTTTTGTGTTTGTGACTGTGCAGGAAAGGATATTGCATAAATGGCATGAAAATCAACCAAAAAGCCTAAAACAAGCACGAGATGTGAAAGAGAGTCTAAAAGCCGAGTCAACGATGATATCTACTTAAGAAAAGCCCAAGGCGAATGAATTCCTTAAAGGCTCGAAGAAAAATTCATGAGACACTTTACTGAAGCTCAAAGAGAATTTCTAGAAAAGTCCTCCACATTTGAGCAAGATTTCATTTTTAAATCTTTTGAAGACCTTTGGAAGAAACGTCAACTCGAGTTCTCAAGATTACATTAGTGTTACGTTTAATGTTTAAGAACGTTTAATAGTTTGTAACATAGTTTTAGTGTTCTTTTCATGAGTTGTAAAGGTTCAAGGGCTTAACGTGCAACATTGTCAAACTTGTACAAGCTCTTGACCTATAAATTGACATCACCTCTTCGTTTGGAAGGTTGGTTAATTTTAGGATTAGTTTTAGGTTAGTCTTAGCTTATTTTTGTATTAGGTAAGTTTTATTTTTATGCAAGTTTATTTCCATGTCTTAATATCTTTCTTTAGCTTATTTTATGCTTCAACTTAATCTTTCTTTTAAGTCTTTAAATCTTTTGAGCTTATTTTCATGTCATCTTAATCTTTTCTAAAAGCTTTTATAAGTTTTGTCAACTTTGCATGGTGTTTGGTTTGGTCGCGGCTTATTTAGCTTTTATAAGCTTATTTAGTGTTTTAAAACTTGTTTTACATTTAGATTTTGTTAGTTTTCAATGTTTTTAATCTTGTGTTAATCTTTTGTCACGTAAAAAAGGGTCGTTATCTATTTTTTTTACATTTTGCGAATTCCACATTAGGGTTTAGCGAGTATTAGATTTAACTTGTTCATCTTGCGAGTATGCACTAATCATTTAGCGAGTATGATGTTTTTGTTGCGAGTATGGAAATTTTCTTTAAGCTTAGCGAGTATGACAGCCCTTAAATTGCGAGTATGGCCAAGTTGGTATTGCGAGTATGAGTTACTTATTGCGAGTATGAGCTAGGTTTTCTTAGCGAGTATGGTCTTGACCTAGTATAGCGAGTATGGGGCAGCATTGTTTTGCGAGTATGAGAAGTCAATTCTTGCGAGTATGGGGGTTTCAACTTTAGCAAGTATGATAGTTCATAGAGTAGCGAGTATGTGTAATGTTTATTGCGAGTATGGGGCTTTTTATAGGGTTAGCGAGTATGGATTCACATGTTCATTGCGAGAATGGTCTGGTCCTTTTCTTTCCTAGTTTTCATTTCTTTTCTTTTACAAGCCGAGCTAGGCTTTTCTTTACCTCATCGTTTCATCGAGTGAGGCTTTATTTTTCTTTAATCTAAACGTTATGCTGTCGAATTTTCTTTAAAATCTTTTTAGTAACGTTCTCTTATTTGAGTCTTATGTCTTTTCATTCCTAGTTTTAAACTTTAATTACGTTTAATATTTACAAGTCTTTAAATTACTTTATCGCTTTACGTTCTTAAACATGAGTCGTGAGTAGTTTTAAACGTGTTTGCTTAGTGGCTCGGGTTTGTGAGTTAAGTACGAGTATTAAATGTTTGTGATTAATAATCGTTAAGATTATTTAGACGTGTGATTTAATTATTCAAGAGCAAAAACTTTAGAACGATTAA
>LBNU01019073.1:5176-20064 GCA_014162995.1 Artemisia annua
TTTTTTTTTTTTTTTTTTTTTTTTTTTTTTTTTTTTTTTTTTTTTTTTTTTTTTTTTTTTTTGAGTGGGAAAAAAATAAAGGTGTAAGTGGTGGGCCCCAAATGAGTAAGTTGAGGTTAGTTGTTGGTGAGGAGGGGGTTAGTTGTGAAGAGGTGTTGGGGCGATGTGGCACCAGTGGGGCCCAAACGAAGAGCCCAAGCTCTTCACTAAACCCAGTGCTCTAACCATCCCTCGTATATCTCATGCATATTGACACGTACATATGACAAACCGACAGTATATCGATCCTAAAACTTGCTGATTAGCTATTTATGTTAGACGTATATTTTGATATAGATCCTAAAACTTGCATGTCGACCAAGACAGAAACAAAGGAAAATAAAAAGAGATCACATGACTAGTTTGTAATTTGTTTGAGTTAATTATTTGAAGGATATCGATTGGTACAAGAAAATTAGTGGGTCAGTGGTGTTTAATTCAGCTTTGGTGGCACTCCTTTTGTTTGATTGTTTCGGTTTTGTTTAACACAAATTAAGGTTTGGATTATTAGTTTGATTTTTAGGTTCTGTTATGAATTAATTGGATTTGGAGCACTTGATAGATTTGTTTGGTGGCACAAGTATCGTTTTGGTTTGGCTTCGGGGAACACTAACACAACCAACCTTCTGTTAACAAAAATTTGTTACGAATCTCTTTTGGGAACACTAACCGGTCCACACCAGACCATACGAGGACATCGATCAACCCATATGACTCCGACCCATATTCCTTCAACCTCAGCGAGTATTTTTTAGGTGCGGCTCCATTTGTGCTCCTGACACAAACAACATTGCTCCCAAGTGCCTTTAGCACCTTGATGTACTCTTCAAGATCCGACATGAAATATGGACACGTGTGCATCATCTCATCTAGTTTCACATACAAGTAATTTAAATGTTGTTTATAATAAATGTTTATATCCATTTGTTTATGTTAGTGATGGTAAAACCATCCCCGTTACCGATACCGACCATAGCATCTTACCTACCTTTAATCGTCATTTGTACTTAGATCATCTTCTGGTCACCCCTACTATCATCAAAAATCTTATTTACATTCGTCAATTTACTAGAGATAATAATTGTACTGTTGAATTTGATGCATTTGGATTCTTTGTAAATGATTTTTTGACCCGCCACATCCTCCTCAGATGTGATAGTTCAGGACATCTCTACCCAGTCACTCAGTCTTCTCCTATATCTCATGCATCCCGGTGACGAAGTGCTACATTCTCTTGTTTCTTGAAATAAATGAAAATCTCCTTATATATGTAACGCTTGACAACTTGGAAAACATGTGAGACATTCGTTTTCTAGTTCAGATTTTGTTGTTACTCGTTATTTTGAGATTGTTCACTCAGATATTTGGATTTTTTCTATTATTAGTTCTACTGGGTATAAATATTTTGTGTTATTTCTTCTTCATTATTCCCATTATTTGTGGATTAATCATTTATGCTAAATCTGAAGTTTTTCGAAAGAAAATTAAGTTTTCGTTTTCTTATGTAAATAATCAATTTAAGAGTGACATTACAGCTTTTCTATGTGACCATGATGGTGAGTTTGATAACACCAACCTTCTTAAATTGTTTGCTCAAAATGGCATTCAAATTAGGTTTTCTTGCACTAAAACTTCTCTATAAAATGGAAAGTCAGAAAGGATGATGCGTACAATCAATGATATCATTCGCAACCTTCTCTTCCAAGCTCACCTTCCACCAACTTTTTGGATCGAGGACTTACATATAGTCGTCTACTTACTCAAATCTTTTTCCCTACTCCGCAATTCAAAACGGAATACCATATACCAGATTATTTAGCAAACAACCTGACTACTCACGTTTACGTATCTTCGGTTTTCATTGTTACCTACATCTCTATTCACCTCATAAGCTTGCACCACGTGCCACTCCTTGTATATTTTTTGGATATCCCGTTTATCATCGCGGGTATCGATGCCTTAACCTCTCCACCAACAAAATTATTCATTCATGCCATGTTACATTTGATGAACTTCAATTTCCGTATGGGTCATTAGCACCCTTATACCCATCGTATTACACCTTCCTAGATACAACACCCTCTCCTACCACCCTACACATTATACACAACAACACCCACCACCGCCCGACTTATAACAAGCCCAACCCCATAACTCACCTGGCTCAAAATGAGCCCAACACTCCTGTTGACCCGACACCATCCTCAGCCCACTCTACCCCCTTGGCCAACTCCACCCATCCGGACAATCCCACAACCACGCAAACCACTCTACCTGCGGACCAACCCACTACCACAGAAATTGTTTCCCTGCCCGCTTCCCAACCTACGTCCCATAACCCCCCAAAACCGTACTCATCCTATGGTCACGCGTGCCTAAGTTGGCACGGTTAAGCACAATCTTCGTTTTCAAGGTCAAGTCTCTCATATAGCTCCTCTTCTTAAGTCTCCCTTTGTTGTCTTATCTGATCGTAACTGACGATATGTTGTGCACGATGAACATAGTACGTCACTTTAAAATTTTACTTGGGTTCTGGTTGTGAAACCACGTAATGTTACTGTGGTTTAGTCTAATGGTTGTTTCGGCATAAATATCAAGCTAATGGTTCTTTAAGCATGTAAAAGGCTCGTCTAATGACTAATGGACGAAGCCAACATTTGCGCATTGATTGTGAGGATACCTTTAGCCTAGTTGTAAAATTGGATACTATTTGCATTGATTTCAGTCTTGTATTATCTCAGAGTTAGCCTATTCATCAGCTTCACGTTAAAAATGATTTTCTTAACGGTGATATTTCTGACACTGTTATATGTGTCAGCCACCAAGGTTTGTGGATACTCGGTTTCCTCTTCATGTTTTTCAGTTACAGAAGTCATTATAAGGGTTGAAACAGGCACCTTGTGCTTGGTTTCAACGTTTTGCATGTTATGCTCTTCGAGTTAACTTCTCTTCAAGCCGATGTGACTCATCCTTGTTTATATATCGACATGGTGTTGAGACTACATTGATCTATGTTGATGATATAATACTTACAACTTAATCTATAGATTTACTTTAGCGTATTATCTCCTCTTTTCGTAAGTAGTTTGATATGACTGATTTGGAGCACTTAACTGTTTTTTGGGGATTTCTGTTACATATGACTCTACATGCATGTTCCTCTTTCAGAAGAAATATGCTTTAGAGCTTTCGGATAGTGCACATATGGATCCAAGCTTGGTACTGACGGGGATCCGGTTTCTGATCATATTTTATATTGTAGTCTTGCAGGTGGTTTGAAGTACCAGACATTTACTCGTCGAGATATTTCTTATGTAGTGTAGTAGTTGACCCTTTATATGCATGATCCATGTGAGCCTCATTTTTCTGCCCTCAAGCGAGTTGTTTGCTACGTTCGTGGGACGTTGGACTTTGGACTCCAACTTTATGCATCCTCTGGTTCTCTTGTTGCTTATTTTGAGTTGATTGGGTTGGTTTCCCTTCTACTATGCGTTCTGCTTCTTGTTACTATATATTCTTTGGGAATAATCTCCTCCCATGGTCTTCTACTATGTAGATCGAGTGATGAGGTTGAATACATAGGTGTTGCCAATGTTGTTGCTGAAATTGGTTGGTTTCGTATTCTTTTCGTGAGATTCATACCACACTATTGTATGACACACATGTCTATTATGGCAATGTTAGTGTCATTTATATGATAGCTAATCATGTTCAGCATCAGCGGACCAAACATATAGATATTGACATTTTGTTCCGGATATTGTTGCTCGAGGACAAGTTCGCGTCTTCATGTGCCATCTTGTTACCAGTATGCCAACATCTTCACCAAGGGTTTGCCGTCTACGCTTTTTGAGGAGTTTCGTACCAGTTTGAGTCTTCGGTCATCTCCCGCTCAAACTGCTGAAGAGTGTTAGACGTATATTTTGATGTAGTCTTCGGGCTTTGTTATTTTATAATTCTAGCCCATGTATCAATCTTGAATTAATGCATGACAAGCAAACTATTATCCTAATAATTTCAACAATATAGATATGAAGATATCAATGAACCGAGCCTTAATAATGTTTCATATGTGTATTTGACAATTAAGCTAAAGTATTGTATCAAAGTTTGGGGCAAGGCCTTTGGGCCGATTAGCATTGCCGGTTATCAAGAAAAGCTCAAGTTTCTTGGTCATATAATAGTTTGAGCTTTTCGTTATGACCTATAATTCAATGTCACTTAGCTTGAGCATGGGTTCGAGCTACAACAATATCACCTTGAAACGTATCTTTATAGCTTGAACCAAATCTCATAAAACATCAAGTGAACTTATGTTTGTACGAAACAGTTACTTACAATTTGCTAGACATTTTCCTACAAGCATTTAGAATAAATCGAGTGTAAATTTAGGTCTTGAACACAAGATATGGTGTTACTAAGAGAAATTCGTTTAAAAAGCTAGTATAAAATAGA
Organism: Artemisia annua; assembly: GCA_014162995.1. Classification (NCBI taxonomy): domain Eukaryota; kingdom Viridiplantae; phylum Streptophyta; class Magnoliopsida; order Asterales; family Asteraceae; genus Artemisia; species Artemisia annua. The sequence continues at coordinate 9,671 of LBNU01019073.1, forward strand.
TGCAAGCTTATATAGCACAAAATGTCAAAATAGCTAATCAAGTTGCAAGCGATTAGAACTGGACATAAATGCTGATAAGTTCAACTCGTAATTAAGCACCACCAATGTCTCTTTCAAAACTTAATTCCACAAGCTTGTGATTAAAAGTTTAACAATATGAAAGTGATACATGGAACATTATTGGCTAAATGGTATAATCATTCACATTCAAGTCTTAGGAAGGCCAATATGGCAACTATCTTTTCTTGCCATCACATATAGATTGTGACTTATCACCATCATTGATGTCTTTCCACACAAACATGCATAATGTGTTAGCCCATGATTAGTTAACCAGTATGGCCATGTTCCTCAAACGTTTTGTAGGTGATACAGGACTCTAGTTATTTTCTAGAATGGTACTTTATAAACATAATTGAATAATACACTCTTTTCTATTGTGAAAACAAAATGTATGTAGAAACATATAACTTCACTTCTATTATATACATAACAACAACAACATTATTCAATCTTGTCTAAGCTAGGTATGGAGGATGGTGTATCTCTACCCTAAGATAAACCCGAAGAGTAGGGAGGTGCTTTCATGAAAAACTCCGGGTGACCCTTCTATTTTTATACATTATACCTATAATATCGAATAAGTACGCAGGAAAAAATGACCCAAAAGTTGTATTAAAAGGTAAAAGTTTTTGGATCAAACTTTACTTCATTATATAGAAGTAGATCTAAGAGAGACAAGAAAACAACTGAATGGGCAACATGTGACAAACTTTAGTAATAGAAGAAACATTTCCATTGATAGATGAACAAAGTAGCATCCATATGGCTTCATTAGTTAGCTTTGATATTTCAATATTGCTCATATGCTAAGCTAGCGCGTGTGTATTAATTAGCTATGAAATATTTAATCTCACATTAAAACGAATTTAGTATATGAAGTTAACATTCACATGTATGTACCTTACTATGAGATTGAGATATGAAGTTAAGTGTGTCTACCATGTTTTCGCAATTGCATACTTAGAAAGATTATCTAACTATCTTATAATGCAGAAAGGCCTACTATTATTAGAATACTTAAAATTAAGCCTTACACATTTCAATGCTAAAAGTACAAGTGATTCAACACAATTAGACATTTAATATCATACTACTTATAGAAATTCTCCTCATATTTAATTCTAACATACAATTAATACTAACATTAAATACAATAAATAAAACATTATGTACATTAAATACAATTAATTAACTGGCCAATAAATACAATTAATGCACTTATTAAAATACCCCCTACATAAGAAATACAAATTATCAAGCATATTGTACAACCAACTTAAACACAATTCCCGCATTAAATGTCACTAATACAAATAATAAAGCACATTATACAAATATTCAAGCCTGAACGAGCAACGGGCCAAATGGGCTCGAGCCTGAACGGACACGAGCCAACGGGCTCGAGCCCGAACGGATACGAGCTAAACGAAAATTTTGATATCCGTAAATTTATTGTCAAAAAGAACATAATAAACTAAAATACATGATTCACCGGAAAATTTTATTTCAGGGTACCCGCAGCTGCAACGCGCGGGGACCCTGCTAGTAAATACATGATCAATAAGAAAGAAAAATATAAAATATATTGACATGTATTATCATTTTATATGAAAACAAAGTAGAATTTAGTCATCAACAATCTTGTATGAAACTAGCCAAGTATATCATAGTTGATGTGGGATTGAAGGAAAGTATGCCCTTTGCAATTAAACACATCACATGCCCTAATGTTGGGTCATGAAAGCAAAGGTACCTTATGATTGGTGGTTGTGGTGGTCCTTTCTTAATGTTACATTTTAAAGATACAAATCCAAACATAATATAAAATTAAGCATTTCAAAATGTTAGTGAATGTTTTATAAAAGACAATGTTATGTGGTGTGTTTTGCTCTAAATGCTATTTTTGCTATTATAAAACCCATGAAATGATAACTACTTGGGTTATTTGGTGATAAAAAGATTTTAACTATCTTTACTATGTATAAAAAATATATATTTATTTTTTAAACATAAAATAACTTAAAATAGAGTAATGTCAGTAGATTATTATACATTTAATTAAAAATGATAACAAAATATACCACTAAATTAATATTTTAAATATTGTTTAATCCTTAATTTTATCATTTTATGTTTTTAACCCATAGACTTTTTTCTTATCAGTGACTACAAATTAAACTCATAAGTTTTGCATAAAGGGTCAAACTAGAATCACGATTCCGCAAGTATAATCATTTGCTACTATACATTTCCGTTTTGCGCGTATATTCGTCTAGTTATTACTAAAATGTAAGAGAATTTAAAATTTAAGTGCAAATAAATTTGAAGTCGTTACGCTAACCTTCTGAAAGAGAGGGTTTTACCCGATTTGAGCTTATGTTACGATGAGTTCAAACCTTTTGCATTAACCTGTCAAACGATTAAAAGCCATAGTTAACCGGAAAATAAAAAATAAGACATATGAAATGATATATGGTTTTAGGTATATGACTATGGAGATCACTAACCCTTTACTAAGAAGATATGGAGATCACTAATAACTTACTTATGGTAATCACTAAGAATAAAAGTGTGACTTGAAGGGCACTTCAACACATTAAATTGCTTTTATTGATGAAAGACTAATATTAAATGAAGAAATACGGGAGAAAAGTGTAGCTTTTATTCTATGAAAATGACTGTTTTTGCCTTTTGACCGGTTATGATTGTAACTATTAACGAATGGTCAAGTTGATAATGGACCACGACAATTACACTTTTTAAGTGCAAAGACCTTTTTTTAGACTTTATCGATGTTAAATTTTGGTTTATTTATATGATGTGTGTTATATACAGCAGATGATTACTCGTGCATAATAATTACGATGAATTATCTAATGTGTTGCATATATATTAGACGATTACTCGTGCATAGTAGTTACGGTGTATAAGAGTGTTATAATTTTTTTGTGCAATTTTTCTTATGCATATTTATCAATGTATTGTAATTAAGTATTTAAATATTTAATAAATTGCATTGACTTTTATAAGTAAACGTATTTTAATCTAACGACGTTACTTACTTTTCAGATTTCCAAGTTTTAAACAAATTCGTTTTCTCTTTATATGTAGCATATATTTTATTATGTGTTCAAACTAGAAATTTGATAGACGAGAACGAGATGATTGTCCAAATTTATTTATTTTTAGCAACCAAGCTTTTATATATACTTTTTAGTAAAATGTTACTACTAAGTGGTTACACGGTTTAACGAGTTTTTTTCTTTTTTAAATAGATACCCTACCATTTTAAATAGAGGTTTCAATTTGAGACCTATTAGTTAAATATGTGTCAAGTCGAGTAAAATATTTATTAGATGATGGTTTATATAGCTCTATTTAAATATTATAAATAAGTCTAATTAGTTATTTGATAGAAAGAACAATTATAAAACAATTACTCAACGGGTTTAAGCCGATCTAGAGAGTCAAAATAAATTATACTTCCTTTTTACTTTTTACATAGTTTACGCAAAGTAAATTTATAATAATAATAATAATAATAATAATAATAATAATAATAATAATAATAATAATAATAATAATAATAATGTATATGTTGATTTGACTGGGTTATCGCCCTTGACGCAAACTGGTATGGTTGATTTGTACCAGGTCGTGCTGTAATTGAGGCTGCACAACGTAAATGCGTCAAGTATGAAGCTAAGTGCGCGAATATTGGATATGGGTTCCTCCCCTTCTCTTTCTCTTCTTTTGGGGAACTTGAGTAGGATGCAGTGACCTTACTGAAGCGAATCCGAAAGTTTCTCGATAACCCAAGACATTGGAGCACATGTTGCTACTCATATATTTAGTAGGATTACATTTTCTATAGCTAGAGGAGTGGGAGCCCAGTTAGTATCTCGGCTTCCCACTAACTTCTTGTAAATCCTATAATAAAGTGATGTTTATAATAATAATAATAATAATAATAATAATAATAATAATAATAATAATAATAATAATAATAATAATAATAACTTTTTAAAAATAGACGGGTCAACCCGACCAAAATTCATTTAGATCCGGACCTATTTAAACCCATGTTTTTAGAATACTCATTTACACTCAAACCAAGCTAAACTTGTGACCCGACCCAACCAACCTCCCTATTTTGCCACATTTAATTTCAATCGGTTTTATTTGCAATAAACCTTTAATTTGTTTTTCACTAATTAGTTTTATCTAGGCCTAAACTCACATGGTCAATGCATTTTTAGGTTAAACAAAGTGATTCATTTCAATATTCAACGAAATATGTCAATGGCCAAGGTCAAACTATGCGGGAAATTGACTATTTTAATACATACAAATGTGGTTGGAAAAAACTTGTAATGTAATGTGAACTAGTCTCAAAAAATTTGGCACATACGGTCCCATAAAATGTTGATTTGTATAATATGGTTCATGGGGAATTGGCTATGGAACCCCACGTTAAATTAAAAATGGATGTTTTTTTCTTGTTTGATTGTTTGAAGAGTCAAATGTTTGACTCGTACATGGATTTTTAATCAAGTTACTTCCGTGACCGTCTAAAACATTTTTCAGTGTCATCCAAAGGTGTATCGAGTGAAGTTTGAACTTCATTCCTCTTGTTAGGAGGTTAACTAGGTGTCGTACTATGAAATTATTTGATAGAATTACGCGTTAGTTATTTTTAGTAAGATTATGCATGCTTTGTTAGTTATTTTTGTAGATTATGCATGCTCTAAGTTACGTATATAATATTAAAACCGTCGACCTAGTAATACGTATGTTATCATAAAAACTAGAACGGTACCCGTGCAATGCGGCGGCGGATACCCTGTGAATATATTTTGCCTTATTTGGTTACACGTTTAGTTTTCTATTTTCAATTTTCAGCTTTCTGTTTTTTGTTTTCAGTTTTTGGTTTTCAGTTTCCAGTTTCCTGTTTTCAGTTTTAAGTTTTCTGTTTTCAGTTTTATGTTTTCCGTTTTCAGATTTCAGTTTTCAGTTTTTTGTTTCCTGTTTTCAGTTTTCTGTTTTCAGATTTCATATTCCAGTTTTCTGTTTTCTGTAGTTTGAAATCTTTCTTCCTCAATATTTAAAATTTTTCTATAATAAATAAGTAAAAGTCTGAATTTTTAAGTTTTTCTAATTATAAAATTGTCCTAAATGCATTATAATGTAGTATAAATATAGATATAGATACTTAAGCCAAAAGTTCTTTATAGATCTAACTTTTACCATAGAACCCATCAAGCAATCTTAGCCACTCATTTTTTTTTTTATCAAAATAGAAAAATAAACTTCCACCCTTTTTCTAAAACTTAAATATTTCGCAAACCGTAAATCGTCAAGCTACAAAAAAAATACCATCGCGACGAGAATTAAATTATCTTTCTATAGACATGCATTGTTATATACTTTCGACGAACTTTTTTTTCGACGAACTTTATTTTTTTCGCCCAGAAAAATCATATATGATTCGTAAGAATCATATATGATTCGATTTTAATTTTATGTTTTTTGATTTTATGTGGTAGGTAATTATTTAAATAAGTGTTTTAATTGATAAATGTTAAATATTTTTTTGTGAGATAGTTTGATCTAACATTTCATGTCGTGTTTTTCATGTTTGTGTTTTTTTTAGGGATTTTGTACGTGGAGGCCACCAAAGTTTTAACTTTCTTTCAATGAGGCCGTCTTATTTTGATACACAATATATATAGTATATAAGTATATAAGTATATCTCCGAGGATAGCACGGGTAAATATGTATCCCCGGGTCGTTTTCCCCAACGAAGGCTGAATGGAGTTCGTGAGTTCGTGATCGTGAGTCGTGAAGTGAATGTGAAGGGGGTTTATGGGGAACCCTAAGCTACAATTATACTACGAGATATAAAAATGCACAAATAAGAAAGCACGTAACCCTAACATGTAATTAAAACCTAAAAACGTAAAATAAACGTGAACGCGCAAAATAAAAAGAGAATTTAAGGCATTAATGATCCTACGGGTGTGAAAATGATTTTTCTAAGTTTTAAATGACAAAAGAAAATTTTAGGAAAAAGAAAAATATTATTTTGACTTTTTATTTAATTATTATTAATTAAAAACTATTTTTAATTACTTAAAATATACTAAAATGCAATTTATTATGAAATAAGCTAGAAAAATAAAAATTTAATTTTTAAAATTCTAAAATAACCTAATAATAATATTAACACAGAAAAATATTTTTTTGATTTTTTATGAATTACTATTAATTAAAAAGGATTTAAAAATACTTTAAAACTAAATTAATTATTATAAATACTAAATGGACTTAGAAAATTATGAAATTTTTCAGAGAATTCCAAAATATTATTAAGAACCTAGGAAAAATAAAATCACTAAATTTGAAACCTTAATAAGCTATTTTGGGCTAATAAGCAATTTGAAAAAGGCCTTATTAATAAGCACTTCTAACCAAATAAGCACAAAACTCTTAGGGAAGGTGTAATATACTAGGAAAAACTCAATTCAACTAAAAAAACTCAAATAAGCCTAGGCCGTAAGCCAAATTCAATTCACTCTTTGGACCGAAAAAAAACCTAAGTACCCTATTTCTAGCTTATTTTTAAGCAGTCTAATAAGCTAATTACTAAAACCTAATGGGGGCAAAATGAAGAATACCTAGGATACTACTTAAAAAACCAAAAAGCCCTAATTCTAACAGCCAATTGCTACACTAAATTAGTCCTATAACAGGTCCACTTGAACCAGTTAACTGAAAACTACATGAACGGGCTAATTTGTAGATTGAATTTGAACAACCAATTGTGTTTGGATTTGCTTTATTGTGAAATATGATGGAGTTTGCTGTATGAACTAACACCAGAAACAATTTCAAACACTTTAGAGACCAAATGATGCCTTAAAATGACCTTAGATCAGGTCCCTTGGAGCAGATTTTACACTTAGTTGACTTTTATATTACTAACCTATGTTGACTAAATCTAATTTCTAATGATCAAATTCAACACTACATGCAATATTAAGATTATATAACACTAAATTAACCTAGATCTACCCTTAATCTAACAGTATGCAACATGACATATTCAAATTTACACATATGCAGGTAACATTTAAATTGTAGGTGATCTTTGAATTTTTGAACTATAACTACAGATTTTATGTTTGTTACAACCTATGTGTACTTAAAGAACTCTAATAGTGCAGATAAAACCACAATAAAACAACAAGAACATGAAGATTAAGCCTAAACCAAACACCCCTTAATAGGCAGTTTACACTATGATTTAAAGCTTAAGGCTTTGAATTACCAAACCAATGATCCAAGTAAGTAACTTAACTATTTTTAAGACCTAGTGAACACTAAAATGCAGCCACTAACAACAAGAACACCGAGTTGCAGTTTATACTATATATAGGCAGTAGGAGTGTAAATAAGAACTAGCACATGTAAAGTCTTAACAAAAGCACATCAACAGTAATTATAGGCTACATTAAACAAGATTTAGCTACAATCGAAGCTGAAAATAAAGTAGATGCTGAAATAAAAAGGAAAAACTTACTTGATAGTGGCTGAATGGAGATTGAGCTCTGAATAAACTCACAAAGGCTATAGAGAAGCGTTCATGAGCTTGTGGTAAGGGATATATGAGCTTTAGACAAGCTTATGTACCCTTAAGCATTATATAATAATTATTATTATTATTATTTTTATTTTTTTTATTTTTTTTTTATTTTTGTTTATTTTTTTATTTTTTATATATATAAAAACTGTACAGCAAAAGTCTTTAACTCTTTATTAAACTTATATTGAACTAAATGAGCTTATAAAATAAGAAAGTAATAGCTTTAAAAGAGATTTTAGCTTAAAAGGGAAAACGCTTAAAAAGGATTAAGACACAGTGAAGAAAACACATGAACTTTTATTAATTATTGAAACAGATTACAATAAGAAGACAACATTGAACTGAACAGTAACGTCACAATACTTGGAGAATTAAGAAAGCTGGAACTAAATAACAAGCTGAAACATAAATTTTAAACTAAAAGCTATCTAGCCAAAAGTTCTTTATAAATCCAACTTTTACCATAGAACCCATCAAGCAATCTTAACCACTCATTTTTTTTATCAAAATAAAAAAAGAAACTTCCACCCCTTTTTTTAAAACTTAAATATTTCGCAAACCGTAAATCGTCAAGCTACAAAAAAAATACCATCGCGACGAGAATTAAATTATCTTTCTATAGACATGCATTGTTATATACTTTCGACGAACTTTTTTTTCGATGAACTTTATTTTTTTCGCCCAGAAACAATCATATATGATTCGTAAGAATCATATATGATTCGATTTTAACAAATCATATATGATTCTTACGAATCGAATCATATATGATTTTTTACGAATCATATATGATTTTTACGAATCATATATGATTCTTTCTGGGCGGAAATTAAAAAAAAAAAAAAAAATCGTCGAAAAAAAAATTCGTCGAAAGTATATAACAATGCATATCTATAGAAAGATCATTTAATTCTCGTCGCGATGGTATTTTTTTGTAGCTTGAAGATTTACCGTTTGCAAGATATGTTGTTTTGAAAAAAAAGATGATCTAATGATCTCACCATTTTCTAGTAGTTCTCGCGAACGCGCGGGAAAATATAAATGGGTGGATATGATTGGTTGATAGGTTCTATGGCATGTATGGGTTCTTCATGGATCTCAACTCAGATACTTAAATACCACGTTGTTGATCAAGTATTCACACGAGGCCACTATAACGTGGTATTAATTTTTGTAGTTTAGACCTAACAATTTTGATGGTTGATGTTATATATTTTGGTCAAACTAGGATGCATATCGATGACTTTAACAAGTATATAAAACAAATTGTGGTTGGAAGATTAACTAAAAAGAAGATAGAAGTTTCTAATATACAGACAATAAACGTCATTGTATAAAAATGATAGATTAATGACGAATCAAAATGTGGGTTCCCATATAATGCTTATCTATAAAATGTATTGTGATAAACTAATTAGGCTTCTGTCTTGCTAATAGCTAAATATGAAATAAAGTGTAAAATAAAACAAACAAATCTTAAACTGTCACTTGTTTGGTTGTTGTTGAAGGCTTTCACAATTTCCTTCTAAATAACTAGCACATTGTTGAATACAAAGGATTAACTTATTGATATGATGATTCGACTTGAATTCACTCGGTTCTAGTTTCGTAATTAACTGAACCGGGTGTCAAATAAATAGTTGGCCTCGTTTTATAAGAAAAAGGTAAACCTAAAACGACGTTGTAACAAGTTTGAAGCATGAAGAACAAGATATTGGTAGGGTTTTGGTTACAAGGACTTTGGAAATCTAGCATCAAAAACTTGCTAAAAGCTAGAACCCATAGACAAACTAAATACTAACTAATGACTTTGGCTCTACCTATTGCTTAAGGGGTGTTTTATTAAGGTTTTGAACATAAGTAGATGAGAATTAAAAAAATGTTTGGTTTAGAAGTATCAATTCGCAATCGAGAATCATATGCTTGACTTCAAGATTCTACAATTATGAAATAGCTGCATGATTAAATTTGGAATTTATTCATATTCATGTTGTAAACCTATTTTAAATTCAATAGTGACTGCATTACCAAGAAACCCCTTTCTCTTATATGCAACGTTAGTGACGTGGCTATATTGAGCTTTTTTGAAAAATAGTTTACCATGTTTATGTTTGTTTTCTGGTGAGATAAAATCTTGAAAAATAATCGGTTAAAATGCGGAAAACCCTAGTTACCAAAAATACTAAAGCTATACATTTTCTATTTAACTAAAGGATATAGAAACGTATATTTATCAAATAGCCACATTTTTTTTTATTTAATTTATTATTTATTTATTTTTTGGGGTCACTTTGAGTGGTTATTTGAATATTCTCCATGGAAATGAATTTTAAAAGTACAACATATGATGTGTATTTGGATGGTAGTGATGTGAAAAAAGGAAAATATTAAACAAAATTGTATTGTAGTCAATTAATGTGACAATTATCAACCAAGGCAGGTCAAAATCCAAGAGAATAGCCACTAATGTAGGTAACTACATTTTTAGATTCATATGACGAGTGGGTCAAGTTAGATGCAAATCCAATAATACAAACCGACGGAGCCGAGAGAAAGAACGGTAAGATGACACATATTATAAGTCGGCGGATCACCGACGGAGCAGAGAAAAAGAATAATGAGATGGACATATTATAAGTCGACGGATCAACTTACTATTCAATTTTAGCCGAATAAAATCAATTC
>LBNU01019073.1:20153-39978 GCA_014162995.1 Artemisia annua
AGACAACCATAGATACATCATTTTGTTATAACTTATTTTCATTAGAACTAGTAGTCTTATTTTTATTTTTCATAAAACACAAAATACTATAATCTCATCATGTATAAACTTTCTTTTAGCTTATATACGATGAGAGTATAGTATTTTGTGTTTCAGCATATATAAACAGTTACACACGTCACATTATTTTTGGAAAAAACTTGCATCCACAGCCTCTTAATTGACTAACATCTCACACTATTACAAGGTACCGCTAAAGATCAATTAATACAATTTTGCTAGACCATAACCGATCGACAAGCACATATAAAATCAATACCTCATTCATGCATCTAAAAAAACCAATTTAAACATTATAAACACATCGATCATACTATTAGGCATCTAAGCATATGGTATTTGATAGGGGCCGACTATCTTGGACTTTTCAAAAACCATGTCTTTGACCTGAAATTTAGAAACGAAAATGGTTAGCTCGTGTATAAATTTTTAAATCAAAATTTGAATTAGATATCTTATATTTTTTGGATCTTCTATAGTCGTTTACTTACTTGCAGAATTTGTTTATGAATAAAATAAAAAAAATCTGACATACATTCAATTGTTGTGCCGTTGGAATATTTCTCCTGACTTATCACAATATTCATTAATTTTGAGATATTAGAGTAAGACAAAAACAAACAAACATCGTATTTATGTTTTTAAAACATGTACTATAAGTTTAAATAGTACTATTAAAACATGTACTCCATATGTAACTACTATAAAACAATTTGATCTTGGTAAATGGTAAATGGTAAATGGTAAACTAAACTGCATATGTAACTATTGCTCGGAAGCTTGGTAGATGCATTTGTCATGGTAGATATTAAACGATTAACGGCCCATAGCAGTGACATTGTGTATATAGCATCGTTAATTTGTTTGTGTATGTATTTATTATTATTATTATTTTTTTTTTTTGTATATATGAGAGTGAAAAAAGTTTGTGAGTTAAATTATAATTAAATATTTAAATAATTAATAGAAGGTACGTCTTTTATAGATAAAAATATTTGAATATGTAGTCAAATAACAATACTTATTTTGTAATTTTTAAAGTTTTATAAATTAAAAATCCGATTCATATAAACTATCTTTACCTAAACTAGCATTAACAAGTTTAACATGGTTGCTTTAGTTATAGACATATTGATCATTAAATTAAAAATTACACACAAAAATGTTACGGCGCTTTGTATCAACACTTTTTTCTTTAAATAATTTGTAAATCAAATACTTGTGTATTTCATACCTTCCACGTCCCAAAATGTGCTTTCAAATACTCCGTGCAATATTTGCTTTTTGAAAATAATAATAATAATAAATAAATAAAAAGAAAAAAAAAAAAAAAATCTGCCTCCTATAATTCTAGCTAGAAAAATTATTAAGGTAATTTTTATAACTTTTTCAAATGTGTTATAGTGGTTTTGGTGATATTTCCAAAATCTAATGTTGTCTGAATATTTTGGTATAAGTTGCTACAAGCCTACAAATAATCATATTCCACAATTGTTGTATGTCTAATCTAAAGTCAAGTGTCAACATATTCATTTATGGTAAAAAGTTCATCTAAGTCATCAAGTGAATTTAAATTTACTTACTTGTGAAAATTTACTTTTAGCCCAACAACTATTTTCGTGGAAAAGGTTTTCAAAAATAAGCAAACTTTTTATAGATATATCATAATTTAAAAAAGATATGAAAATACATAAAAACATAATGGGTAAGTGAATAACGCGGCTAGAGTGGCCCCAAGTGTCCCAAAATTCAAAAACAGAATTCCATGACGTATATTGCATGCATATTACAGCTCATAGTATAATTATCTACTCGTTTTAAAAAAAATATACGGAGTATCTCTTATATAATAAAACAAAACCCCTAGTGGGTACTTTGTCATTTTGAAAAAAAAAGAATATTTCCTTATTGGGTAATATGTTAATTATTATTTAATTTATAAATTTTTAAATTCGTTTTGTTGATATACTATACAAGTAGAAGATAAATACAAAAAATATAGATAAGATTTAAATGATTATCTTTAATCATAAAAAACTACAATTAAAAATCATAAATCAAGCAAAATAAAAATTAAATTATTTGTTTTTTAATAAATAAAAATATATCATTCAAAATTTTTTTAAAAAAACCCGCGCGTGCGCGGGCATTATAACTAGTATAATAATATCGCTATTTCTTGGAAATATAATAAAATATGGTCAAAGAATATTTCTAATTGCCCCCGTTTGCGCATACAACTTTTTATAAAAGATATTTTTAGATAAAAAATATTACTTTCCGTCTTAAAATAAATGTATGACTTATTTTTTTTTCAACTCACTTTTAAATATTTTTGTCTGTGTTATATAATACTCCGTATTTGATAAAATTATAGCAATGAAAATACATTTTAAATATAATTCATTCATATATTTGCATCAAGTGTTATATAACATAAAAAAGTAAAAAAAAAAAAAAAAAAAAAAAAAAAAAAAAAAAAAATTTTAAAAATAAATTAATTAAAATATTTTAACAAAAAGTAAAAAAAAAAAAAAAAAAAAAAAAAAAAAAAAAAAAAAAAAAAAAAAACTAAAGTCAAAGTTGAATAAAAAAAATTTAAAAAGTCAAACTTGACACTTAGTTTAAGACAAAGATAGTAACAGAGCGAAGATGAAAACAAAACGTATTTAGTGAAAATGACAATACAAACAAGCTGGACACAAAGTTTCAAATTACATGTTTCGGTGTATCACATAATGTTGTTCAAAAAATACTACGAACATTGACGAACCAGAGTGAGTTCCGGTGGGTTCTCGGACTCTCATGTTTTGTGCCGTAATGTTAATTTTGTTAAAATAAAAAGAAAAACCTTGATTTTTTCAAAGTGTATTTAGTTCTTAAAAATTGTGTTTGTAATCTTGTATAGTTTGTTCTAAATGCACTTTGTTATTTTGTGTTTAGGTTCCGGTCTACGAATGTTATTTCGAAATGGAAAATGACCTAAATAACGTCAGTGTCATCGTCATTTTTCACATAAATGGGTTGTGGTGTATTAAGGAGTTGGTGAATTTGCCATAAGTGTTGTTTGGACTACGTTGGCCACTATAGCCATCCCACTAAACTTTCATGTCAAGTTACATTTGGTGGACCATCTAGAAAAAGAAAATGTTTTAGGCAAAACTACACACATACTGAGTAATATTTAGAACTTTTTGTTACAAATTTAATGAACTAAGGATATACCGTTGAATTATAATGTAGCGATACATGATCAAAAATCATCAAGTTCATTTTATTAAAAAGGGTATCGAAAATCATAGCAAAAAAATTAAAGACAATTTTCATTTTACAAAAATCAGCATATTTGACATAATTTTACAATGCGATAAAGAAATCAACTGGGTTCTCGACTTCTTGTGACTTCTCGTGCACCCCCAGAAACCCTCTCGGTCCACCCTGTGTCAAATAATACATTGTTATAACTTATTACATTAATTACCAAGAGTTAAAGGTGACCAAACTTCTTGTTTGAGTTTATGTCATGAAAAATGACAAACTTAAATATGGCAAGTTACTTAAAATCAACCAAACAATCAATTTAACCACACACTCAAAGCTTACTAGTTATTTGCCCTGGCTGCAATGCAACAAATAAGTATCATACATATCCTATGCAAATAAGTATCATACATATCCTAACATATCTATAACAACATGTCTTGATCAATATTTCCAATTTTACGTATACTTATTAGTCAATAGTCAATAGTCAATTTTACACTCATCTAAGCACTCCTAAAAATAGGTTTAGACTTTAATAAACCATACATAATTGAGTACTTTAAAGTTTAGACTAAGGTTGTGTTTGTTTTTTAAAAAGAGGCTCTTAACAGCCTCTTAATCTGAACCGTTCAGACGCGGTCAGACATTTTAGCCGTTCAAACCGTTTGTTTTTTTTTCTCGTTCAGACGCGGTCAAAGGCAGTAAGATCTTAATAGTCTAGACTTGATATGGGTGTCTTAATGCCTCTCGTTGACATAAAAATAACAAAAAAATAAAATAAAAAATAGTACGAGCAAGCAAATGTGCGGTTCAAACATGAGTTTTTTTACCGTTCAGATGCGGTCAGATTCAAACATTTACACCTCAAATTCAGATGTACGATTCAGATTCAAATTCAGAACCTCTAAGAAAACAAACACCGCCTAACACAACATTTGCAAACACTATACACATACTATAAATTGATACAACTCATACAAGAAACAGTAAAACTGAAAAAGCTGTAAAAAGGGTTTCCGAATACGGAATATTTATACTTTCATTTAAAACATCGTACAAAATTTACCAAACATATCACACTTTAATATTTTTACAGCTGTAAAAATTTAATAAAACACAGACACACAAAATGATGATCATGAGTAAATATTTTCCGGTAATTACGGCGGCAGATCGACATAGTGACGACGGCATACGGTAGTTCGAGGTTTGCACATACTAGATTTACGATGTGTTCTTGAGTTGATTTTTGGGGAGAAAGGAAATGATTAAGGGAGGAAGTTAGTCAAACATGTGTTCTTGAGTTTTTTTAGGAAGGAATAGGGGAGAAAAGAAGTGATTGAGGAAGGAAAGTGTTTGTGTTTTTGGGGAGGAAGATGATCCGCCCACTTTTGGGAGGAAAAGGGAAGAAGAGAAGTGATTGAGGATTACTTCTTTTCTTTTAATGAAAAAGTCGAGAACACACCGTTAATGCACCTGATCCTATACTTTTTATTTTATTTTATTATTAAAGCCTATTAGTGGTTATTAAATAAATTATGTAGTAAATAATTTAGTGTGACTCGTGTTAGCCTTCTGTGTTCGTAATTATTACTTCGTGCTTGCCTGTAAATTACTTTGATGTGAAATGTGTTGGTTACTCTTTGTCAGCAATTTATACTTATGTTAAACTATCTAGAAAAATACTCCTAAGTTAAGCTCGAGCCAGACTCGGAATAACTAAAGCTCGGTTTTGGCTCGGAATAACTGAACCTGATGGATGTTTGTCGCTTAGTGTAACTTTTCGTTTAAAAATTCTGATTTATCTTAAATCAACTTGGTTCCAAAATTTTGTACTCCGTATCATGCAAATACATGTCTTTTTCGATTAGTTCACCAATATGTCAAAAGAAGTACATGTCTTTTTATAGTTATAATAAACCATAACTTTTAGTTCATTTTCGATCGTCAGTTTCTTTTAGCCGAACTCTTCCTTTTCCATTATACACAAACTTCATAACTAATAACAAAATTCTAAATTTGAATGCATAAGTTTCCAACAAAGTTAAAATTATTTGTAAAACTAGTAGAAACAATGACACTTGATAATGAGATCATTTGAGATGCTAGAAAAGAGTAGCTTGATCTCAAGCTAAGCTAGTTAGATAGTTTAAGCTTCGCGAAATACTCGTCCTCAATAAGTATACATTTAGAGTCGGTCAGAGAAAGAGTCAAAAAGTCGAAAATGGTCTAAAAAATACTTTGATTAAGCCCTATACATATGAGTTAAATATTCATGATTCAAGAATAACATGAACATTAATAATTCTTCCGTTTACGGTATGTGTTTTATACTTGAACTTAACTCAAGCTCAGTAAAAAAGTTAACAAAAAAAGTTAAATCTAGAGACAAACTTAAACGGTTGGTAATAAGGGAAAAAATAACCAACACCCCATGTGACACGTCTTTGTGTGTGTGTTATATTTTAGTTTCGTGAGATATATTTGTATTTAAGTAAGAAATATTTTAATAATAACGTTGGTTGTATTATTACACTATACTGACATCCCGCGTAATTTGACGGTGATGAGGAAGGTCACTATTAACACTTTAAGTCATTCAACACATGAAGCTAAGCTAGTGTGTGTTTTAGTATCCAACTATGTGAGAGAGACTTTTCATATCCTCATTCAATAATTTGGTATATTTATCCATCATCACATTTACACAAATCTGTCACACTCTCTTGCGTGTTACAGTGTCTTCTTTTTTTTTACACACATAATACATACAAGAGGAACTTTATAAAAATATTTATATAAAAAACTTGGTAGTATATATATATATATATATATATGTATCTCTCTCATCATTCTCTCACATATGCTAGCTTAGTTATACAGTGTAGCATTCACGAGTAACCTTTCTCGTGATTGGGCCAAGTTTCAAGATCAACATTTTTATATAAATTTTTTTGCATAGGCTGTGTTTATAAGAAGAAGACAAAAATAATTAAGTGAAGTTGTTGTTATTGTGGTTATGATGGAAGATTGCAGGATATCTGGCTGAATTTCAGGATTTTTTGTTGAATTTATTCAAAGGTATAATTTTTTATATTTATGCTGTTTTTGTTTGTGAATATGATGTTTTAGTTGGTTCTGCAAGTGATATTGGATTTTTACTTGAATTTAAGTACTTATGCTTAATGGGTATGTTTTAGTTTTTTTAATTATTCATATATTTCTAGTGATATTGGTGATGATTTTAAGTAAAGATTGGATTTTTACTTAAAATTAAGTAGTTATTCTTAATGGGTATGTTTTAGTTTTTTTAATTACTCATATATTTCTAGTGATATTGGTGATGATTTTAAGTAAAAATTGGATTTTTACTTAAAATTAAGTAGTTATGCTTAATGGGTATGTTAGCTTTTTTACATTTATTACAAAATTCAACTACTTTATGCTGTCTTGTATGTGATATTGTGTTAAATTTGGGTTTTTGGTGATCATTTTGTGTAAAGATTGGATTTTTACTCAAACTTGAGTAGTTATGCTTAATGGGTATGTTTTTGATTTATTATTTAGTACCAAATTTAACCACTTTATGTTGTTTTTGTCTATGAAGGTAATGTTTTTGCTGGTTATGTATGTTATGTTGGGTTAAATTTGGGGTTTTAGTGATCATTTTGAGTAAAGCTTGGATTTTGACTTGAATTAAGGTAGTCATGTTTAATGGGTATGTTAGTTAGTAGCTTAGTATTAAAATATGTTGATATGCTCTTGGTTTTGTGGATCTAGTTGACTAATTATATAAACAGATCTTAGAGGGTGTTTGGGATCCCATATTTGAGCGCATATCAGCTTATTTAAAGCAGATAAGCAATTTCAGTTGTGTGGAAAAAAAAAAAAAAAATCTCAAGAAGCACTTTAAAGTAATCAGGTTGGTGAGTACTATTTTTAATCAGTTTTGAAAAAGTGTGCGCTTTTTAGTTTAAAATAAGCAATCCCAAGCACCCCCTTATACTGAGCTTGTTTGTTTCATGCAAATAGTTTTTGATGTTTTTATCGAAGGTTAGGTTTTGTTATGGTGTTTATGTGAACTTTTTGTGTTTGTGTTATTGTAGGAGAATGTCTAGGCCACTCCACCGAGGTTTTTCGGGTGGAGGGAGGCTTTCAGGGAATATTCAAGATTTCTTGGAAGACTCTCAGATGAAAGTTAAACCGGAAAAAGATGATTTTGATAAGAACAGATTATCCCCGGATAAGTTATCTTCATGGAATCCGTTTCAGTCACGTGTTTCAACTAGTCCGCCATCCAAACAAACAGAAAATGGGAACGGGTTTCATGATCCATATAGTCCTGTATCTTCACGGAATCGCTATAACTTGACTTTATCATTGCTTAAGTTTAGTTTATTTGTGATTGTAATCCTTGCCCTTACGGGGTCGTTTTGGTGGACATTATCACTTACTACTAGTGCTAGAGGTCATCATACATTTCGTGGATATAGACGGCTTCAAGAACAGCTTGTGTCAGATTTATGGGATATTGGTGAGCTGTCAGTTGGTGGTGCTAAGATAAAAGAATCCGACTTCTGTTCTCGGGAGTCTGAAAATTACGTGCCCTGTTTCAACGTTACTGAAAGTCTTGAGTTGGGTTTGACCGAAGGTCAAGAACAAGACCGTTATTGCGGGCTTACATCAAAACAAAATTGTTTAGTTCCCGCTCCTTCCGCGTACAAGATTCCTCATAGATGGCCTACTGGAAGAGATGTTATTTGGATTGATAATGTTAAAATTAACGCACAACAAGTACTTTCATCGGGTAGTTTGACAAAAAGGTAAGATTTAAAGTGATACTTAAAATGAAGATTTGATGAAAATTATTTGAATTAGATTTCTTATTACGTGTTATATCATTGATGTGGCTGCAGGATGATGTTGTTAGATGAAGATCAGATTTCATTTAGTTTTGCGTCCTCTATGGTTGATGATAATATCGAAGACTATTCTCATCAGATTGCAGAAATGATTGGTTTAAGAAATGTATCTTACCTTGTACAAGCAGGAGTAAGTGATTTATCTTTTGTAAATTCAGATACCTTTTTTACGGTTTAACTTAATATAAAAATTAGGATACATTACTTACTAGATCGCATATGTGTTTGTATTGTGGTTAAAAGCATGGTCTGATGATGGTTCTTTGGTTTTTGTTTGTCAGGTGAGAACCGTATTGGATATAGGTTGTGGTTTTGGTAGCTTAGGAGCACATCTTTTTCCGAAGCAACTTTTAACAATGTGTGTAGCAAACTATGAGTCTTCAGGGAGTCAAGTCGAGATAACTCTTGAAAGAGGTCTTCCTGCGATGGTTGCCTCATTTACGTCAAAAAAATTGCCATTTCCGTCTCTTTCCTATGACATGGTACACAGTGCATGGGATGGGATCGACTGGAATCACAAAGGTACAATTCTCGTTAACTTCTTAACTAGCTTTAATTTTGTGAGTACCGGTTATGTGGTGCGACGAGAATAAAACTTTGATTGTGGGTCCTGTTTATTGATTGGAGGAGACATGAAAATGTGACTCACAAGATTGAGTAGGCAGAATGAATGAACATCGGTGATTCCCTTAAATGCTGACAGTTTACTTTTCTAGTACTCTAGTTACTTTCTAAACGTGTATTTAGATATGCATTGGTTTTGACCAGTGACATTGATTATGATCACGAATTCACGATTATGTCTATAGCCTATATGACCAAATGTTCTGTGTAATACTACATGTTCAGTTCCGACTGTTGTTTCTTACTTCTTTTGGCTTCTTCTTGAACATAAATTGACCATTCCACCTTTCATTTTTCAATTTACAGATGGTATACATCTGATCGAGGTAGATCGAGTTCTTAAACCTGGAGGGTACTTTGTTTGGACCTCACCAATTGCTAACACACCAGTCTCCTCTCGCAACAAAGATAACCTGAAAAGATGGGATTTTGTGCGCAGTTTCGCGAAAGATCTTTGCTGGGATTTGTTGTCTCAACAGGATAAAACGGTTGTATGGAAGAAGCCTAGTAATAAAGACTGTTATGCTTCTAGGTAAGACTACACGCAGTACAGCTAACACTCAACTATTCTCTCTTTTCAACTATATGTTTTTATATAATGTTATAAAATATAAAAATGACGATGTTAAAAAAGACCAAAATGAATATGCAAGGGATCTAAATCTTGTCGTGAACTACTTTGGTTAATAGGAACCAGGGATCAGGTCCTTTGGTCTGCAAAGTGGGTCATGACGTTGAGTCTCCATATTATCTTCCTCTCGAGGCATGCATTGGAGGAACTCACAGTCGGCGATGGATTCCAGTCGAGAAAAGACCAACCTGGCCTTCTAGAGCCACATTGAGCTCCAAGGAACTCGCAATCCATGGTAAATTTCAATATAAGATACTGTTGCATATAAGAATGATCGTGCCTTAATTTCGTACGGTTGTTATTAGGTGTACTTTCTGATGACCTTTATGAAGATAATCTTAACTGGAAGTCAGCAGTTCGAAATTATTGGTCTCTATTATCACCGCTTATTTTTTCCGATCATCCAAAGAGACCTGGTGTCGAGGATCCTGTCCCGCCTTATAATATGGTCAGAAACGTCTTGGACATGAATGCTCATTTTGGTGGTTTTAATTCTGCATTACTGGACGCTGGGAAATCTGTTTGGGTCATGAACGTGGTTCCTACCAGTGGTCCTAACCACCTTCCACTTATCTTGGACCGAGGTTTTCTTGGCGTGTTGCATGATTGGTATATTCTGTTTTTCCATCTTTTTAGTTATTTTATAAATAATACTATCTAATTTGTGGTTCATCTCTAAAGGGTCTAACGGGTAAAATTTGCCTAAAGCGTTTGTGGGTCCAACCCGGCCTGTTTTGACCCATGCAAAAATGACCCATTTCTAAACCGAATCCCTTTGACCGACTATTCAACCTACCCAGCTTGCTGTATGTAATTGTTATGTTTAGCCGAACGGACCCAGGAATCTGTAATTGTTTGTTGTTCGAACTCATCAATTATTGTTATATAATGCTTATGGATAGTGTGTCACTGAATCATGTAGGTGTGAGCCATTTCCAACGTATCCTAGAACATATGATTTAGTTCATGCCGAAGGCCTTCTGTCACTCGAAACTGCAAAGCAGCGTCGTTGCAGCATGATGGATGTATTTTTTGAGATAGACCGGTTACTCCGCCCAGAGGTATGTAGATTATATGCTTTGTTTATCTATTTGACCTTAAAGTTTTTCGATTTTCACCAACACATATGCTTCTTACTTGCAGGGCTGGGTAATACTTCGTGACACGTCATCTCTAATAGAAACAGCAAGAACAATAACCACAAGATTGAAATGGGAAGCACGAGTTGTAGACATCGAGAGCAACAGTGATGAAAAACTACTCGTCTGCCAAAAACCTTTCATTAAGAGACGATCAAACATGTCTTGAAAAAAAAGTCAAATTTTAGTGTCGGTTTTCTTGATCTCAGGTCACACTTAGAAGCGTGAAGAAATGCAAGTTTTACAAGAATACAAAGAGAGAACGGGTTCGGCTGTAAACTGCAGAAAGGACCAAAACGAATACCCCATGGGAGCCGTAAGGCAAACATGGGACGACCAATGTAATTACACGTCGATTATAGGTGGGAAATTTTTACATTTTTTTTACTCGTTTGTGTCGTTATAAACTATACAAAAACAAGCCATGATTTTAATGATGAATATGGTTATAGAAATAAGCAGAAGTTGGATGTGATGTTACATATATACAAAGGCTTTCGATGATGAAGGAAATATTTTGTTGTGTTCTTGTTCTATTTCATTTTCTGAATATGTGAATTTATTCATTTTGATAAAAGTATATTGTAAAAACATTTATACATTTAAGCAATGTTTTAAAACCCGGTTTGACCCGGCCGGTTCAACCGGGAACCGGCTCGGAGACCGGGCCGGATGTGACCGGTTTTTTTGCTTGTTTGAGACCTGGATTGAACCGCCGGTTTTTTGTTGACCCGGTTTGATAAACCCGGCCGGGTCATGATTTTTCATAAAAAAATCTAAGTTTTTTTTTTTTTTTTTTTTTTTTTTTTTTTTTTTTTTTTTTTTTTATTTTTTTTTTTTTTTAGTTTTATGTTTATTTTTTAATAAAAAAATTTAAGTTTTTTTTTTGTTTTTTTTGTGTTTTTTTTTTTTTTTAACCTTTCTAATTTTAATTGACAAGTTAAAGTGATGAATACTAATGTTAGTTAAAATTTTATAAAACCGTAAACTAGAGTTATATACTATTTTAGAAACACCAACTAATATTAGTTTTAATGTAGGCCGTTATAACTTAGAATAATAAGTTGATTATTGTTGCTTTCTAATTTTAATTGACAAGTTAAAGTGATGAATACTAATGTTAGTTAAAATTTTATAAAACCGTAAACTAGAGTTATATACTATTTTAGAAACACCAACTAATATTAGTTTTAATGTAGGCCGTTATAACTTAGAATCATAAGTTGATTATTGTTGCAAATATTTGCTATAGAACTTAAAACCAAAGTTTATCGGTAGAGTTTTTAATCTTTTACATTAGTTCATTAGTTCAATCGAATGTAGAAATAAAACTGGACAAATTATAAGATCATGCAACACTACATATTAAATTTAAAAAAATATATATACATAAATATGGAACCGGTTCAACCCGGCGGTTCAATCGGTGACCCGGTAAACCGGCGACTAAACTGGGTCGATAAAAAAACCGGTTTTTAAAACATTGCATTTAAGCTTAAGCATGCTAGACGAGTACCCGTGCATGACAACAAAATTTTATAGCGTCATATAGTCGTAGTAATAAAAAAAAAGGTTCTAAGGGATATAAACAAAAAATAATAAAAGTTTAAGAATTTTGGGATTAAACACGATTTAAACTGAATGAAAATAATATGAGTTATTGGTTATAAACGAATATAATAATAAATGTTTATGGTTTTCATATATAGTTTTCTTAATTTTTTCACTTTCAATAATATGGGTTTTTCTTTTAAATTTAGTATATATAAGATCAACCAGCGGCGCACTCTCATCAAGAGTCATTATGTTCATTTTGTAAAAACTGCTAAATATGGTAACCTAAAAATTAAAGACCATATTCAATTTTAAAAAATCGATATATTTGACAAACTTTTACACTACTCGAGAAAAATCTGTCGGGTTCTCGTGCACCCTCGGAAACCCTCTTGGTTCACTCTTGAGAGTATCCCTGTATAAATCATCCTTGTCAGAAACTATTCACATGATTCACGTATTATGACTTTTATTTATCTTGTTGGCAAACATTTTCCATGAACCATCTTGAGAGAGATTTCCATTATACTTTTGCTTTCTCAGAATTATTTATTACGAAAGTATAATGTTTTGCTAACAACAACCATTTGTTAAGCAAATGATTTTCATCACAATTACAATTAAAATTACAGATACGAATGATTTTGATTGAATGATACCATCGAAAAATTTGGAGACAAACTTGAAAAAAAGAATACACAATTAAGACTCGATTGCGATAAAACGAGTTTTTAACACTCTTAACCTGAGTACTTAAGCCTATCGTTAGCAAAACCGTTAAAGTTTAAACTATCAAGATTCACTTTGTATATATTACCTTTACATTGTTTTTGACTTGGTAGTCGTGAATGTGAATTAATGTACTGAATTCTGTTATGGACTTTGTTACCAAAAATCCTGATATCCAAATCCCAATATCCTCGGGCCAATCTTGGATCGAATATTGGGCTTTTAATGCTTTTTAATATCAACTTGAGATGGTACTCTACAGTCTACAAATATGGTTTTAAACAAACAAAAGTCAAAACTAAAAAAGAAGCCTTGAGAGGGATGAGCACGGTACCGGTCCCGTATCGATCCCGTATCAAATTAGTGATACCGATTTTTTCCCGAGCATAAATTAGTGGTACCGGTACCGTACCGAACGAGATTCGGATACCGGTACCGGTACCGGGAAATCGGGTTTTCCCCTTTTTTTTTTCGGGAATTTCCCGATTTGGTACCGGTCCCGTACCGAATTAGTGGTCCCGATTTTTTTCCTCCTTATTTCGTAGTACCGGTACCGTACCGTATATCGGGAATCGGTACCGTTTTGATACGGTTCCGGTTCGATTCCGGGATTCGGTTCGAAATGCTCATCCCTACTTGAGATATATATATATTTTTTTAGCAATTGAGATAAATACTAGCAGTTAAAAGCAAGGTTTAGTGCATATTATGCCAAAATAAACAACTAGAATGTTATATCATAAACAGGAAGAGGAGGTTTTTTTTGTTCAGGTTACCGAGGGAAGACAATTCTTTTTGACTAAAGTATACGCGGCGGTCTCATCAGGTTAATTTCAGAATTGTTTCCGACTCTTCCCTGACCACCCTCAAATGTACAAACCTAGCGAGATTTGAACCATTGACTTATTTCGAGTAAAACAAAAATCTTACCATTAAGCCATTTGATGATGGTTGTATTTTGTAGAATATACTTGGACACTTTGTCATGCAACCTACAATTATCTTAAGTAGCATAATCAAGATTATACTCGAAGCTCACTACACACTAGTGTTATAGATGATATTCTTAACTAGTGGGATGTGGGATGTGTCCATTTTGTTTATATTAATGAGTCAAATTAATAAAATAATTAGTGATGTTACAGAAAGAATAAACACTAATCAAATAGGTCGACATCAATGATTAAATCATGCAATTATAAAAGACTTGTAATAATCTTCTTTAATATATAAAATAGATTAGAAAGTTATATATAAATTTTGAAGGAAACAATAGACATCAAGGTCGCTGTGGTGTAGTGGTTATCACGTTTGCTTTACACGCAAAAGGTCTCCGGTTCGAACCCGGGCAGCGACAATCATTTTTACTTTTTTATTATTATTATTATTATTATTATTTTTAAATCTTGCAGCCATATCGACCAGTGGCAGAAAACATAAGGTATATAACACATACAAATTTATGTAAATTCTTTTGGAAAACAAGAAAACATTGTCTTTGTCCATCCTAGATGACGGATTTTCTAACTTACTATATTTTGTATTTGATGTCTTTTCAATATCGGTGAACGGGGAGGCCATCCTTCTTCTTTCTTCAATCGTTCCAGTGCTTCTCATGGGCCGTTAACACATCTCGTAAAAACTTAGGCACATGTCAAGTACTCAAGTTAGACTTCTTTTCTAGTACTTACACAACGAAACAAACGGTAAAAGTTTCACAAACAAACATGTATGTACGCATTAAATAAAACATTATTATTTTTTTTTCCTGAAATGGTGAATTTTATTAAGGGCAAATTACCTGAAAATGTATGCAACTTGCCACTTTTTCCCATTGTATGTAGCTTTCTCTTTTTTTTCCCAATGTGTCACTAAACTTGCTAAATTCGTCCATTGTGTGTAGCGGTGACTTGATTCACCTGCTGGAGCAGGTTAACCTAACGGTCGTTAGGTTTATCATTGCACCGTTAGTCCTTTAGANTGGTCCCGATTTTTTTCCTCCTTATTTCGTAGTACCGGTACCGTACCGTATATCGGGAATCGGTACCGTTTTGATACGGTTCCGGTTCGATTCCGGGATTCGGTTCGAAATGCTCATCCCTACTTGAGATATATATATATTTTTTGAACAATTGAGATAAATACTAGCAGTTAAAAGCAAGGTTTAGTGCATATTATGCCAAAATAAATACTAGAATGTTATATCAAAAACAGGAAGAGGAGGTTTTTTCTGTTCAGGTTATCGAGGGAAGACAATTCTTTTTGACTAAAGTATACGCGGCGGTCTCATCGGGTTAATCTCAGAATTGTTTCCGACTCTTCCCTGACCACCCTCAAATGTACAAACCTAGCGAGATTTAAACCATTGACTTATTTCGAGGAAAACAAAAATCTTACCATTACGCCATGTGATGATGGTTGTATTTTGTAGAATATTATTATATTGTTTAAAATGGAACTTGGACACTTTGTCATGCAACCTAAAATTATCTTAAGTAGCATAATCAAGATTATACTCGAAGCTCACTACACACTAGTGTTATAGATGATAGTCTTAACTGGTGGGATGTGGGATGTGTCCATTTTGTTTATATTAATGAGTCAAATGAATAAAATAATTAGTGATGTTACAGAAAGAAAACACGAATCAAATAGGTCGACATCAATGATTAAAAATTAATTATAGATGCATCATGCGATCATAAAAACTTATAATGCTATTTTTTATGTTATGTTTGGTATTTAATATATAAAATGTAATCGCAAGTTATATACGAACAGAAGCAAACAATAGACATCAAGGTCGCTGTGGTGTAGTGGTTATCACGTTTGCTTTACACGCAAAAGGTCTCCGGTTCGAACCCGGGCAGCGACATTCAATTTTTTCTATTCGAAAAACTTATTTTTTTCCTTCTTCTTCTTCTTCCTATCATGCAGCCGATATCGACTAGTGGCACAATAGATCAGGTACATAGCACATACAAATTTGATACAAAATGTAAATTCTTTTAGAAAACCAGATCAAAAACACCGTATTTGTCCATCCTAGATGACGGATTTTCTAACTTACTATATTTTGTATTTGATGTCTTTTCAATATCGGCGAACGGGGAGGCCATCCTTCTTCTTTCTTCAATCGTTCCAGTGCTTCTCATGGGCCGTTAACACATCTCGTAAAAACTTAGGCAGTTAGGCACATGTCAAGTACTCAAGTTAGACTTCTTTTCTAGTACTTACACAACGAAACAAACGGTAAAAGTTTCACAAACAAACATGTATGTACGCATTAAATAAAACATTATTATTTTTTTTTCCTGAAATGGTGAATTTTATTAATGTTAGAATCAGCAATTTACATGAATACAACAACAGCCATTATGAACATGCTCATATGGCTAATACAAGGTATGTAACATACAATGCTCAAACATACAGGAACAAGAGCTGATTCACAAAATCACCATTCTTCTAGACTTAGCAACTACATGTTAACATCTAGGCAACCATGGAGAAATATCTATGTATGGCTACATTTCCACCGAATAAACACCCTACCTAGCCTCGTATACGGCCCTTGCAATGAAGACTAGAGGCTCTTATTCAGGGCATCACCAAACATAAGATCAAAACTCCTGTTCCATTGGGTCTCAAACATGCACAGAGCTACATTTCCTTATTCAGGCATCACTCTATTGCACCGAGTTGCCCAAGGATACATCTCACCTTGGCTACATTTCCCATTCTATTTCCCTATCTCCAGCACCATGAGAAACAAGAATAGGCATCACCAGGCCGGCACTCCACCTTGATTTCTGGAAACCTACTTTATGTAACTATTTACTAGTCTGAAATGGACAGAGCAACTTACTTATGATTAGTTGCCACACCAGGCACCCCTAATGCAAGTAAGTAGATATCCATCCATCCTTTCAACAGCTACAATTACAAGGCTCTCAGATACCCCCATCAAGAAGATAAATTGTAACAGCTCATCTTATCTTCTTGACCCAAACACACCTTAAGGGACTAAAAAACAGATACTGTACATCTCAAACACTGTTCCATTAAAACATTATTATTTAGAATATGACAATTTTAACGAATTTGCATCAAGGCACACACAAATGCAAGACAGTAAAAAAACATGATATACAAGGTTAAAGAACTTATGGACACATCAAAACGACAAATTATTTATGAAGTTATAATATGATGACATGCATGCATACTGATGTTATGTAAAGTTAATACGATAACGTACACATCAATGATCAATCGCATATGGTATAGATGCGTGATTGACATATCATGTTCGAAAATGGATGGTGGGCGTTAGCCAATATGATGTCGTTGAGTCAGGGGCGGATCTACAGCCAAGAGAAGGCGTGCACGTGCATACCCTCTTCAAGCTTTTCGTAGTGTAAATTTTTTTTTAAATAAATGTTTTTTAAAACCTTTTTACCTTTGGTGTATACTATGAAATTGTCACGAAAATGGGTTGTGCATGCCTAAGAATTGTTTATTATCAACAAAAGCAATCAAATTTAAATCAAAATATAAAGAAATTAGAAAACATGAAAGATAGAAGAAGATTGCAGGTTATCATTTAATAACATTGTAGGCTTTGTACGTTTAAAAGGCGTTCTTCTCTATTTAGATCCCATTTATACGTACAGAGGTAGCCCCCTTCTTTATTTTTTTTGAACGGCAACTTTGTTAAAGAACTTAGCAAGGAGCTAAAAGCTAAAACAAGATTACATAAAGAGCAAATAAAGGGCCTTTAAGCCAACTAACCCAATTAAGATTTCTCCTAGCTCTAGTATTACACCATATATTTATTATATGTCAATTTTTAAAGTGCCAGAATCCATCCTTGATTTGTTAGAAAGATTAAAGGCAAGGTTCTTTTGGGGTGGAGATCAACATGTGAAAAAGATGGCATGGATCAAATGGGAAAACATTTTGGCATCCTTAGAAAAAGGAGGTTTAGGAGTTGGGAGTTAGAAATCCTTCAATCTTGCATTGTTACAAAAATGGAGGTGGAGGCTTGTTACTAATCCGGATATGTTGTGGGTAAAATTAATTAAAGCGATTCATGGGGAGGAAGCGGGTCTAGCCTCTAGAGGATGTAAAAATCACGGTTTGTGGTCTAAGATCGTTGGTTCGATTAATCATTTACATTCTAGTGATATTATTCTGAAAGGGATGTTGAGATGTAATGTGGGGTGTGGATCAAATGTGAGATTTTGGAAAGACCATTGGATTGGAGAGGCTCCTCTTTGTGATCGTTATAACAGGTTGTTTCGCTTGGATATGAACGAGAATTGCTTGCTCAATGAGAGACTAGTTAACGGTGTTTGGTCTTGGCATTGGAGACGTCCGTTTACAGGTGGTCGGACCAACGCGATGTTAGAATTGTTATTGGCAGAAATAGCTCATTTAACAACCCTATCAGGCACAGATTCATGGCATTGGCATATCGGCAAAGACGGATTGTTCACGGTTGGGGATACGAGAAAGTATATAGATGATCTGATTCTTCCAATGATGGTGTAAATCCTTGCCTATGAAGTTGAACATTTTTAGTATTTGGTGTTTACGGTTGGATAGATTACCTCACCGCTTGAATTTGTCTCGAAGAGGTATGGACATTCAGTCAATTTTGTGCCCGGTGTGCAATGGCGGAATGGAATCCAACGATCATCTATTTTTCTCATGCAAAGTAGCATCTTCGGTGTGGAGGTTGGTGCGGATATGGTGTGATATTCACATTCCTTTGATGTATAATGTAGCAGATTGCTTATATTGGATCGATAATATGCGGAATCTAAATGGCAACAAAGAAAGAATGTTTGTGATTTTTGCTACTACGTGGTGGATGCTCTGGAAGTTTCGGAATAATATCACATTTAACTCTCATTCGATGAGGAAATGTGACATTTTTGATAATATTCGTCTTTTTTCTTTTTCTTGGTTAAAAGTTAGAGGTTCTAAAGTGTTATGTTGGAATGATTGGTTAAGAAAGCCTTTGTAAGTTTTCTAGCTCCTTGCTAGAGCTTTTGTTTTATATATATTTTCATTTGCCGTTAAAAAAAAAAAAAAAAAAAAAAAAAAAAAAAAAAAAAAAAAAAAATAGGTATATGGAAGAAAATAATAAATGTCTTCCTTATGTGCAAGTGTTACATCGAAAAATAAATGTATAATAAAAAATCTTGGGACAGTCATCAACTATGAAATAATTTGGGTTCGAAGGATTGAGGATTTATAGTTTTCCCAGAATATAATATCTTGACTGAATTTTGGTTGAAGGACTAATAAGACTTTAGATAAATACAATATATTGAGTAGTTGGACTAGTAAAAATAACGTTTGGAGCGTAAATAAATGTGAATTTAGTTGGGAGTAAATAAATATGGAATGGTTGGAGGTTGGAGGTTGGGAGTATTATTAACTATGATTTGTTGAAGAATAAATACTAGTGAAGGAACTGTTTGGAGTTTTTGCATTATATCCTTCCGAAATGATGAATTGCATATATATTCAAAGCATGATAAAAACCATTGTACTATGTGCATCAAAAACTTGTACAAAGATATGATATGCAATATTCACTTTGAGAGGGACCATATATATGCAATTGCTGCCTTAATATATATGATTTGTAGAGGACTGGAGCAAAATTCGATTAAGTGATTGGCGGATGATGTAGATCCTCCAATACATGTTCATCGAGGACCAACACAGAAATTCGATACTAAATACAAAAGGAATTCCCAAAATTTTCGTGATCGCACAACCCATCACAAGCTTGCGAAAAGAATGTTGTGGACGATATGATGAGAAACGCTTTTTGCAAGAAGGCAATTAAATTAACGAGTGTTTTTGTTCAAATTAATCTTCCT
>LBNU01019073.1:40086-87110 GCA_014162995.1 Artemisia annua
TAAGGGTACTGGCATCGTTGTGAAAAATCACTCGGCATCGTTCGGTAATACTCGGCATCACGTTGCCACTTGATCGGCAACATACATTCGGCATGATAATCGGTATACTTCACCGATTCGGTGTGAGAATTTTCGAACGTTGGCATTTATGATTTCGAACGTTGGGCATTGAATTTGAACGTGTGCTGATCTCAAAAAGTATTAGGCATGGTTAGGCATCACATTGCCACTAAAAATAAGTAATTAGGCATGAAATTAGTTGGATTAATTCTATTGGTTAATTACAAATTAGTATTAGGCATGGTTAGGCAACATTGCCACCACCCTAAGTAGATATATTTGTAATAGAAACAATAATATTATGTTTTATAAAAAAAATAACAAGATCATTTATGATTAAAAAAAGATAAAAAATAAATAAATAATATATAAAAATGTTTATTATTTTAAGAAGCATTACTTTACGTTTGCGAAAAGGATATTTTAAGATCTATAGAACGCTTTTTTTTTACTTTATATTGTTTAAGTAACAATGTGTGGGTAGTTATCGTTCGAAGGATTTAAGGATTTTTGTTAGTTAGTATATGATGTCACATATGCTTAATTTTTCACTAAATGATATTCTACTCACTAACTTGAATCAATACAACAAAAACCCAACAAAAAAAATTCATACACCATAAAACTCAAACCAGAAAATAAAACAACTTTTAAGGTAACTCAAAATCTTGCTACTTCCGTTAGGTGTTTTATAAGGTTTAGCTCGAATCAACTACTAAAGGTCGAGCTCAAAACTCGATTCGAGCTTTAAGTTTCAAGTTCAAACTTGACTCATCACTATAAACATGACTCGAGCTGAGTCAAGCCTTTATTTTCTGGCTCGAGCTTGAATAATGTAATAATTATATCAAGCTCAACTCCATTGAAATTTTGCGTGCCAATCTGGAAATGCTTGCGACCTGAGATGATCTTAGGGATGAAACTAGGATCAAATATGATCAGGTGCATAAATTTTTGGAACCGTAATATAGAAACACATTTCGATGGACCAGGTGCATTTAAAATGCATTTTGAAAAAGTTGATATTTTTTTTTTCAAAAATTAACACTATAGAACCCCCTGATTTCGTCCATGTTCTTATCTACACCCTTAAGTTTCATATCTTTTTCTTTTGTAGGTTAAAAGAGCTTTAAATTTTCTGCATGTGGACCAAATAAATTACACAATGAATATACCAACACTCTGCATTAAATGTCCACCTACTTTCATTAATCAACATCAAATATAGTAACTCACAACACCACATTCAAACACACACAAACACTACCATTGTAGATTTTAAAGCTTTCTTCATTTTATTTTCGTCTTTCGTTTAGATTTTAAAAATATGTTATGTATTTGTAGATCTAAAAGCATTGTGTGATTTTCGTGCTGGAGTTTTGCCGACAACCAGTTCGCCAGAACAAAGCTTTTAGGTATGCTTATATGTTTAAAGAGTATGCTTATAGTGTCAACTGTTTTGTTATGAATATGAAATCATAACACAAAAAATTGATTTTCTATATTTTTATAATTTTCTAAATGACAAATTTACGCTCAGGGTGCATATTTAACAGACATTGTTCCTTTCCATTTTATTCGGTTTATACGTGGGTGTATTTGTTTCGACTTTGGATTACTTCTCGGCCTTGGTTTAGTTAGAAACTTGAAAAAGCGGATAAACTCATTCCATATTCTATTGACACTGAAGGGTAAAAGGGTCATTTTAAATGCACAAAATCTTTTATATAATAAAACAAAACCCCAAGTAGGGACTTTCGTATTTCAAAAAAAATATTATTTCCTTATTACGTAATATTTTAATTATTATTTTTTAATTTAAAAATTTATGAATTCATTTCAGCAACAAGCGGGTCAATGGGTAAACAGTTGAAGAGAACCAACAAACAAGTTGAATTTGAGTGGAAATCCTTTAAAAGGGAGTCAAAAAAGGAGGACTTAAGCTTAACAGGGAGCAAAGAAAGTGTAACTGATCTTTTGTTAAGCTTGAAAAGCAGCTTACCACCTCCAGAAGTCCCAGCTCCAACAAGAATCACAATGGGAGTGTTTATTGATGCTAACTCAATCCCAATAAAATAGGAGCAACATCTGTCTGTACTTCGTCATTTACAGGCCTACGCAAGTGAATTGGGAGGATCACTGAACACATTCAAATTTTATGGTAAGAAATTCAACTTCCCTGAGGCAACTGATCCGGAGATACATATACAAACTTTTGACCAAAAGCACAACAACCTGGTTAACACTTTGATTGCTGGGATGGGTAGGTTTGCAATTGAGTATGGCAAAAATTCCACAATTATACTGATGAACTACAACATCAAACTTGCAACCACAATCAAGTGTTTCTGCGATGAAGGATTTAAAATCATCTTTGTGACACCAAGATAATTTAAAATCACAACTTAGCAGAAACACTAATCTGTTGTACCACCAAGATGATTTTAAATCCTTTATCGCAGAAACACTGATCTTTTGTGTCACCAAGACGCTGCTTGTTCTTTGGTGGCACCAAGATGATTTTAAATCCTTCATCGTAGAAACACTGGATTGTGGTTGCAAGTTTGATGTTGTAGGTCATCAGTATAATTGTGGAATTTTTGCCGTACTCAATTGCAAACTTACCCATCCGAGCAATCAAAGTGTTAACAAGGTTGTTGTACTTTTGGTCAAAAGTTTGTATATGTGTCTCCGGATCAGTTACCTCAGGAAAGTTGAATTTCTTACCATAAACTTTGAATGTGTTCAGTGATCCTCCCAATTCACTTACGTAGGCCTGTAAACGATGAAGTACAGACAGATGTTGCTCCTGTTTTATTGGAATTGAGTTAGCATCAATAAACACGCCCATTAAGATTCCTGTTGGAGCCGGGAATTCTGAAGGTGGTAAGCTGCTTTTCAAGCTTAACAAAAGATTAGTTACAATTTTTTTGCCTCGGTTAAGGTTGAGTCCTCTTTTTTTGACCTTTTTGACTCCCCTTTAAAGGATTTCCAGTCAAATTCAACTGTTTACCCATTGACCCGCTTGTTGCTGAAACTATTTTATAACCTAGTTGTTTTAGTGTTTCCATAGATCTAGTAAAGTCATCATCACCTGCAACGAGCATGATAAACGTTGCTTTTCTGTTCCTCATAGCAAAGAAAAACATTTCTGACATCAATTTGTAGTCAGCTCTATCCTTGCCTTCTCCAGCGGGCATCACATGCACTTTAATCCCTTCAGCCCTACAGCCTTTTATCTGGTGCTCGGTTATCTTTTCTCCTTCAACACAGAATGCATGAAGTTCGATTGTTTTTCCAAAAAATGCGAAGTTCTCCTTTTAAACTTTCGACTAATTTGGCAGTCTCATGAGTTGGCGAATTTTCCAAATCCCAGAAACCGCCTATCAGATCCATTCTAATTTTCAATCAAACATAAGCTCAGTTTAATAACTCAGTTTACACATATAATCAGAAATAAACAAATCCATCCTAATTTTCTCAGTTTAGTACGGCTTGTGGATTGATGGACCTTTACCTCATTCTGTAAGTTTTTATATAGTTATTTTTTTTGCTAGAAAGTTTTACTTGTAGCAAATTAGCTGTTTCTGATTACCGTTGCTTATTTTTAGTGGAGTAAAACCTTCAGATGCTACAGTGGAAGTTAAGAAGGCTTATCGGAAAGAAGCTCTTAGACATCATCCAGACAAGGTCTTACTCTTAGTGTTTTGTATCTAAAATAAATCCACTTTAATCAAATGTCACATTTAATCAACTGTTTTCCAGTATAAATAGTTTCTTTTTTGGTGACTTGTATGTAGGCTGGTCAGGTCCTTGCAAGAGCTGAAAGTGGAAGTGATGGGCAACAATGGAAAGTGATTATTGAATCAATTCAAACGGATGCTGACAAAATCTTCAAGATAATTAGAGAAGCATACGCTGTGCCCTCAGATTCCACTAAGGTCTGCAACTTTTATATATCTACAACCTGGTTTTATAGGCGTTTTCACTTTTTCATAAACAAGATTAAACCTAATAAGCTATATAAAACCTAAAAGCAAATCTAATGAGCTATTCTACCCTACATAAGCTGTCTCAAATAAGCTAAAAAGCTAAAATGGCAAACAAGCTAAACTCCAAAACTGTTTATCCAAACGGTCCTACATGGGCAGTTTCAAGCTAATTTTTAAGCTACCAATCTATAAGCTAGTGCACCAAAAAGCTTAAACAGATAAACAAGAACTACCAATGAACAATTGCACAAATTTTTAGCCAATTTTGAGCTTTTTTGAGCTTATAAATCAGCTTGAGAAGGTGGGCTGCTGGAAAGATTTGGTACTTTTAAAACTTTGAAAAACATACCTAACCCCCCTATTGCAGACCCAAATTTAAGCTAACAAATAAGTTTACAAATTAAAAATAAGCTTACACAAGTAAATACTACACTACAAATAACTTATAAATAAAAAATTAGACTTTAATGCTAATCCTAACTAGCTTAATTTTGAGATAGAAAGTGGCTTGAGAGCCTGTTTTGACTGTGACAATGTCTAGACAAGATATGACCAAATCACAACTCAAGTAGACAAAACTTTAAAACACTTTTACCAAATGATTCAACATGCAATTTGGGACAGTTTTGACTAAAAAAACAACAACCAAAACTTGACTTTTGCTAATTCATTCAAATTAAGCTTGTTACAACAGTTGTGAGCTTGTAATTTAAGAAAATGATCAAAAATGTATAAAACATGTAAAAAATGGTTTAAATAACTGAAAAACTTCCTAAATCACTAAATTAAAGTTACTCAAAGTTTGCTTGACTGCCAAAACAAGTCAAAATACTTTAACTCTTATTCTAACAGGCACATCCAAACACCCCTTTAGATTTCAAAAACTGAGTTAAAGACTAGCAAAGGATAAAATAAGCTAATTTAACTGAAACAAATATATAACTAAATAAAAACGTACTTGATAAGCAATATTTAACTTCTGAATAAGCAGTTTAAGATAAATAACCAAGATAAGTAGTTAAAGGCTAATGTGGACTATTTTAAAACTTGTAAAATGGAAAATGAAGACTAGTGGTTATAACCAAGATCTAGTGGTTATAAAACTAAAAGTAAATACTAATAAGCTAATCTGAAATTATAATAAGCAATAAAAAAGACTGAATAAGCAGATAATAAGCTGATGAACAGTGAATAAGCAAAATGGAAAATGAAGACTTACTTCACCCTTTGCTCAAAACAAAGGAGATTAAGAGTCTACAACCTCCAGCTTGTTATAAAACAAGCTGGTATATACCCATAAGCTCTTCCAGGTTAAGCTTATCATCCATAAAGCTGTTTATTATTATTATTATTATTATTATTATTATTATTATTATTATTATTATTATTATTATTATTATTATTTTAATAATAAATATTATTATTGAAACATAATAAGCTTACACAAAGTTGGATGAGAGTCTAGACACAAGCTGTGCTCTCACTCCTTTCTGAATACAAAAGCTTATCCTATGAAAAATAAAAACGCCACTCTTAGCATTATTTGAGTGACTAATGGCAAAAGACTTAATACGTGAAAGTGTATCAAGAGCCTCTGTATCGAATTCTCCAAATGTAGAGAAAGCAAATTGTATGAACTTGTATCCATTGTCCTCACATTTGGATGCATACTTCATCTTTTTCTTCTCCACAGCGTTATGCAAAGCTACCCCAGGAGACCATGAAGTCGCCCCCACACCAGCAAACGGAGAGATTTCAGTCACATCCAAACATGCATCTTTACCTTGGAGCCAATTAAATAGTAAAAGATCTGCAGGACGTAGCTCCTTCCCATCCTTTGAAAGAAACCCCATAGGGGCCTCCTTGCGCACAATAATCCCAACCTTAGAGCATATATCAACAAGAATATCACGCACCAGATTGTGCCTAAACTTCACACCCACCTCACTAGAACAGTGAACTGCATGATCCCCCCATTGGTCCATACGATGCACATTGCAACTCGGGCATAGGCTACCTTCAAAGAACATAAGTATGGCAAGCCTATAGCACAGCACAGATCGAAATTATTATTATTATTATTATTATTATTATTATTATTATTATTATTATTATTATTATTATTATTATTATTATTATTATTATTATTATTATATGGTTTTTGACTTTGAAACTGAAACTAGTTTTTAAACTTATTTTTTAATTTAAAAATTTATAAATTCGTTTTGTTGATATACTCAACAAGTAGAAGATAAATACAAAAAATAAAGATAAGATGCAACTAAAAATAGGATTGAACTTTTTAAATGATTATCTTTAATAATAAATAAATTTAATTGAAAATCATAAATCAAACAAAACAAAGATTAAATTGTTTGTTTTTTAAAAAATAAAAAAATATCATTAAAAAAATGTTAAAAAAAACCCGCATGTGCGGGCATTATAACTAGTACACACAATAGCATGAATTCAAAATAATTGTCTTTTTTTTTTTTTTTAATTAATTTCTTTTGAAGTTGTAATTGTTACGGAATTAGCTATTTTTGTTTTGGACTTACTCGGTTTTCAAAATTTGGAATAGTCGATAAACTTCACTTGTTTCACTTTTTAGGTTATTGGCTTGAGAGTATGGCTTATTTAAGTTGATAAAGGAGGAGATGAAACATGTATTTGACTTCTTTATTTGTTCAGAAAAAAATTGAACAATTTTGAAAAAACCTTTTTACTTTTTACGAATTTCGCGTGTCAACATGAAAGGATGTAGAAATAGACTCATTACAATAATTAGTACTCTCTCCGTCCCAATAAAATCATTTTTTTTTTCCACTTAGTTTTAAATATTTTTGTTTGTGTTACATAATAATTGATGAAAAATATATAAATGATTGGTTTTTAAATGTTTTTCATTGTATAATTTTCATCAAGTATTATATAACATAGAAAACTACTAAAGATTAAAGTTGAGAAAATTAAGACTTCAAATAGTCAAATGAGGACAATTATTTTGAGACGGTGGGAGTATTAGTTTATAGAAGATCTTTATTATACGTTTTATTTTTAGAATATAAACTTTTAGTTAAAAGAAATCACTGGTATAATAAATGAACTTTTATGGTCGTATAACTATGTTAGATTAATCGATAAAGAATATGAATTGTATTACATAATTTTGTTATATGAAAACGCATGAATATAAAATTATATTGACATACGCAATATTTTTAGTGCAAAGAAAATAAAGTAATTAAATGATTTTAAGTGAATATATTATAAACTTTTTATCAAATAATACACCGTCGCAACACGCAAATATTTTCTATATCGTTAAATAACATTTTACATATTACAATTCTAAACACATCATTTGCATCTTCATATTCGGAGAATGACTCATCCAAATAATCATCTTTTAACTACCTACTCAAAATATCTCATCTACAAAATTTCAGTTTACAACAATATTCATATAAATGTACCACGTTTGATATTGTATTTGTTTTACATATCTCAACAAAATTTACAAATTAATATGCAAAATCATTATGCTGTTTTTTTTTTTTTTTTTTTTTTTTTTTTGAATAAATACTGTTCCTATTTTGAAACTACATGCTTAAAGTTGTCCGGTAATATTAGTATGAAACAGCCGAACAACACAAGAGTTTCT
The DNA here is from genome assembly GCA_014162995.1 of Artemisia annua. NCBI lineage: Eukaryota > Viridiplantae > Streptophyta > Magnoliopsida > Asterales > Asteraceae > Artemisia > Artemisia annua. The sequence continues at coordinate 47,803 of LBNU01019073.1, forward strand.
GTGGTGTAGTGGTTATCACGTTTGCTTTACACGCAAAAGGTCTCCGGTTCGATCCCGGGCAGGAACATTATAGTTTTATTTTTTGTTATTTCGCAACCGAAAAATAAACGCTTCCCTAAAGAAGATCGATTGTACAAAGTAAAGTCTTCGATAAAGGACCTTTCTATTTTCAGTAGACTCTATCGATAAAAATCGAAGTATACATCCTACACTATGACACGATTAGCAACCATTCCGAGTTTCACATGATATATTGCCTTTCTAATCGGTTTCCTTTGATGTTTGCAACATACTCTATGCTCGAGGTGACGAGAAACGGCCCCATACGTTTCCCACATTCCAAATATTCCATGTACAATATCATGAAGTGAAGGCTATTTGTCTCTAGAACATCATATAATGTCTAGCAACAACACCACCACTAAATCCCGTCAAAACGAGGTATGGTTAAAATGACTTTAGCACATCATAAAACCAATCCTAAAATATGAACCTATAAGTTTAAAACATGGAAAACAACCTTAATCACTCCCCATTATTCAATGATTTCTCTACAAACAATAACTTTTACAATTCACAATCCAAAAAAATAAATGTTGTAACAACATATGAAAAACCCAATCTATAAACCCAACCCCGATGACTTCATAGGCCGATGATGACTCCTCGGTTTCACCCCATGACGTCCACTTCCTTTCTGACCACCACCACTACTACCTTGATGCTTACTAAAAGAAGTTGATCCACTCGACCCACCACTTCCAACCCTCTTAGCCGCTCTTCTACGACTACCTAAGCTTCCACTCCCTAATGCCGCCTTTGTAATGGCTTCTTTGGCAACTTCGCGTGCCTTTTGTGGGTTCACTGGCTGCTTGTTCAAATATGCTAGTTTTGGAAGAAGACTACAAAGTGTTTTCCTCATTTGATCATCATTAATGTTGCTTTGGATCGGGTTACCAAGCAAGTTTAAAGCTTGTAATGAGTTGTAATTTGCTACTAACTGACCAAGTGCTTTTGTTGTTGTAATTTTGTTGAAACTTAGGTCCAAGATTGTTAACTTTAGCAGCCTGTGTAACCCGTCAACGTTGCTGACCTTGTTTCCAGCAAGGTATAGCTCCTTGATGAGTGTACAGTTTGATAGCCCTAAAAAAATAGGTACTTTGACTTTAGATATCAAACAAACCACTTCTGATTTACACAACTAATATGGGTATATAAAGTTATTGATAATACACCGATAACTAAATCAAAAGTACAAAAACTTGCTACAAATAGAAAAACATCAGGTGCTCTGAATGTAATACCTCAATGCACATAATAAATATGATACGGAACATATGTTTGACTTTTATAGTCAAAGAATGATAAGTCGTAATAAATGTATGCAATAAGCCGGATGTGACAAGAAGATCACAAAGGAGTAGCTTTCTATAAGCTCCATTCATGCATACAAGTATGCAAGTTTTGAAATTAAACTGGACTCGTGGGTAAATTATTTTACTCAAAGGTAAGTTAAGTTGCTTACCTTGTCCGATTCGTGAAATCCGGTTATAGCTAAGGTCAAGAATCCGCAACCGAGTGAGCTCTCTTAGGCCTTCAATAAAACTAATCTTGTTTCTTGATAAATCAAGAACGTGAAGACCCTTTGGCAATGACCCTGGTGTTATTTGCCCTGCAAAAATATTATAGATTAGTTAAACTTTCGTATAAAAACATAAAAATGAAATCTTCATAATGGGTTATATAATATACAAACCTATTGAATTTCCAGATAAGTTGACTGATCGAAGGGTCAAAAAGGCCGAAATTGGCGGAATCACCTTTAGTCCTATACCAGAAATGTAAGCAACTGTTGATGATGAGTTTAAAGATTGTATGACCCTGTTAGCATATGCAATCTCTTCAGGAAGATCGGCGTTTCTGGTTGGCTGTTTACCATTATCTGGCGAGGGAGGAAAGGTTATTTCATTCTCTTCTTCATTACCAATAGCGTAAACAGTCTCATTTGGAATTTCTTGAACCCATTCGTCTACTCTTGTTAATGGTGTCGATGATGGTGATCCTGCTGAAAAGGCCATCCATTGGTTCTGTGGAAAGAAACCGGAACCTTGATGAAACGAATCCCATTTATGATCTCCAACATTAACTTTTTCTAACTTAGACTTAGACTTTGACTTATTGAGTCTTTGGTTTGGTTCATTAGTATCTGAAGAGTAACCTCCTTGTTGGCTTATCGAAAGAAGTTTGTTTTGAATCCCTTTAACCGGTTCGTGAAGATTCCTATGGCTCCATAAGAACAATTTCCACCATAATCTTCTACTTTTTGATGGCAATATTTGACTCGATGAACATTTTCTTAAAATCACTTTGTCTGCGCTACAATGACTTGTGACCGAAACAGGACTCATAGAACCATTTGCTAATTTCTGCAAATCTTCAAAGGACTCACATGGAGCGATTTTATCTTTTAACGTGACCCTTTTCCTTTCAATATTTGAACACGATCTTTTTAGCTTTGGTGAAGCTAAAGTAGGCTTCTTTGAAGTTCCCGGATCACTTAAATGCCCGTCATTGTTTATTTCTACATCTGAGCAATTGTTTTCATGATCATCTTGTTCTTCTTGAGTTGGCATTTTATCTTTAGAAAGTTTGAGGTCAAATCTGGGATTAGTATCATTTTCATGCTCGTCTTCGCCTTCATATGCTACCTCTTCTTGTTCTTGAGATTTTACAGGACTTTCGTCGTTGACCACTTTGACATTGCATGTTAAAGTCTTCGGTATAGAAAAGGGTACATCTACACTGAATGTCGACTTTGATTTTGACCTCGGTTCATCTTTATCTATAGGTTTCCCTATGTGTTGTAATTTCACTTGCATAATCTTATCATCCTTCTCTTCCTACAACACAAAGTCACAAACACTATACCAAGTCATAATATGTCAAAAGCTTATCTCCCTTTGACTTTTGGTCAACTTAAAAAAACATACCATTAAGATTAACAACTAACAAGGAAAACATGATTAGATAGAAAAGCATTGTTTAGCAACAAGAAAAGCACATACATGACCGGTTGGTTTAAACAAATTGCAATTTTGTAGTAAATCCTGGGACGGAACCAGGAGTTCAGGACCAAATATGACCGGGTGCACAAATTTTTTTGGAAGTATAATAACTAAATAATACTAAAATCATATTTCGGAAGACCGTGTACATTTAAGATGCATTTAAAAAAAATTTGATTTTTTCAAAAATAACACTATATCGAAAAAAATCCATGGGTGTCCCGAGTCCTTGTGAGAACCCCTGGTTCCGTGCCTGAGCAAATCCAAACTCGCTTTCTTTTCTACTTTGGTCTTCGAAATTTAAAAATCGTTACTAAAACCATTAAAACTTTCGAAGCGATTGCAAAAGCCATTCACATGTCAAACTCGCTATATTTTAAAATAGCCATTCAACTCTGTCAACATGGTTTGCATTCTTGGTTGATTCACTCAAATTATCGTTTTCTACTAGTCCATTGGTCTTTGCAATGATTTTGATAATCCAATAACCAAAATAAAACTAACATATATTGCTCTGTAGTATGTACTGTAACAAAACAACAAAGAGGAAAAAACCAATTTGATCAGGGACCAACAAACATTTTGATATCAAATTAGCTAATCAATCATCTAGGAATATATCATGTGCATAACAACAAAACAAAAAAGAACATATTTTCTCAAACAAATTACTAAGTGTACCAAAAAATGGAATAATTTCAACTTTGTAACTCTTGTCATTGTATTATACAATTGTATACAACTTCCTTTGTTACCATGCTTGGGGCCAATACTTCATATTTATTTTACTTTTTACCATATGTAACTATATGTCTATATGTAATTGCATCAAACCATAAGTATGTTACAACTTACAACATACATACAATCTACTATACACAACAACAAAAAGATGAAACATCAAACAAATTACTAAGCAAACCAAAATATATATTAAAAAAAAGCTCACCTTGATATTCTTGTTCTTCCTTGCAAATGAAGTAAAGCAACAAAAACTCGACATGGGTTTTTCTTAAAACACAAAACCCAAAAAAAATATCAAATTCTTATAAAAAAAAAAAAAAAAAAAAAAAAAAAAAAAAAAAAAAAAAAAAAAAAAAAAAAAAANGGAGTACTTGATTGCTTTCTTGATCAACCCAGAAAACATTATTCGCATATTTTTTTGCCCATAAGCGAATATCATCCACTAGAGAAGCTAAACTCCATGGTGGGGATACGTCTGAAGATGATAAGGAGATAGCTATTTGAGAGTCGGATTCCACAATTGCATTAAACCACCCCTGATAAAATGCATTTAATACATGTATATTTATCTAATTTTTACTTAAAAAAATGGTATTATGCATCTAAAAGATTATAATATATTTAATTTAAGTTGATTTTTTTTCCAAATTTTCTTTTCTCATCTAACCATAAGTACACTAACAAATTATATTCCCTTTTTCATAAAACAGCCTTTTTTCAAGACAAAAATATACACACCCATAATTCTCATACACACTAATAACAATGTCGTCTTACATAGTAACCAAGGTTATAAATAGTGCGAGGTGTAGTGTGGCGTGGCGGTATAATTAAGCCTCACGTTTTAGCGGCTAAAGCGAAGATTTTGCGTTTTTAAGGCGCGACATAAGGCGACACAAAATATGAAAATATTTATATATGTATATCATATTTTATATATATCAAATTTACAAAAAATACGTAACATAAGACGGCATAAGGCGTAACATGGCGACATGACCAAACCTTACGCTTTTGCAAGCCTTTGCGTACCTTTTAGAACCATGATAATACCAGCCTTCCAAAGAGGAGGTCAAGGGTTCGAATCCAACGGGGAGAAAATTAATCTCCTTGTGGTTACGGAGGTTCACCTGCGCCGACTCCGGGTTATCCGAAAAAGGTAGTCACCGTGGGATTAGTCGGCTCGCAATGTCGAGTCGGAAACCCATATTTAAGAAGAAAAAAAATGATAATAACTAAGTATTTCATGATTATTTCTATTTACAATGTATATGAAGTTATGCTATACATAGTTTCTAAATACATGCCAACACCTTTATTTGTCTATTATCATAATAATTAAAGGAAAAAAAAATAATTGAAATGGCAAAAATAATATTATAAGAAATAGATTGTACGCGCATCGTACACGGCTGTGGAACATTGATTCTCTTGTTCCTTGTTGCATGTGCAATCATTCGTTGTTCGTTTATTTTGTTGTGAATAAATTGCAAAACGTTCAAATTGCAGTTTCAATATCTATCCTTTTCAAAGTGCATTCAAGGTCTATAAAAAATTTACAAATATATTACTCTCTCATCAAAATTAAATGACTAATTTACTTTCATATAAACTAAAGTGAAGGGCCAAATGTATACTTGTAGAGACAATGAATGCAATTTCGAAATGTAGAGATTGAACATGCAGATTGAGATTGGCTAGACGATATGGACGATTTTACCAATTTACTCTTTTGTTGTTAAATTCTTGAACTCGTATTTTTATATGTTGTTTAACAAAAATATTAGATTCTAAACTTCTCCTGAAAGACGATAACACAATACAAATACTCTACTTGTGTTTTATTGTATGCATTTCACAAAAAAAACATAAGAAATTGCTAAAGGTCAATGTACGTTTTTTGTACGTGAAACTGACAATGGCATGTATACAAAAACAAAAAGAATATATCAATAATTCATGGAAATAAATCTATTACTGTATTTGATAGAGGCGTAACCACATAGAAATGTATATTTATAAGGTAGTGTTTTGATGACCACAAAATATATATGTTCCAAGGTGGATATATGTGATGGCAATAGCACCCACCTTTGGGTTCATGCATTTTTGACGCCTTTCACATCTTCAAGTTATATTCAATATTGCATTAATTTTCTATCACAAAGATCACAACGTCGAATATGATATATAGCTCAAAAGAATTTACATAGTTAAGTCTCATAACAATAATAGTCGGCATGTAACACTAGCAATAGAATCAGGACACTAATTCATCGGGTGCATTTATGAAAAAATAAATAAGACTACTATATACCCAATTTTTACACAAATTTACATTATATCGGAAAAATCTATAGGTATCCCGGGACACCTTGGGACACCCCAAGACCCGCTCTGGTTCGGTCCATGTGTAAGAATACACAACGATTCAAACGCTAAAGCCAAAAAGTTTCATCAACATACGCATAAAATAAAGCGTTATTTAGATGATGACAATTTTAACGAATTTGCATGAAGGGACACACCACTTTAAAGATGAAAAAAAAGGTAAAAAAAAAAAAAAAAAAAAAAAAAAAAAAAAAAAAAAAAAAAAANTAAAAAAGGTAAAAAAAAAAAAAAAAAACTTATGGACATATATGAAACGACATATGATTTATAAAAGTTAAAATATAATGACATGCATGCATAATGATGTTACGTAAAGTTAATACGATAGTGTACAAATCAATCGCATGTGGTACAGATGCGTGATAGACATATCATGTTCGAAAATGGATGGTGGGTGTTAGCCGATATGATGTGGTTGAGCGACTAAGCTAAGGTCGGGTCGATAATAAGTAGAGGTAGGAATGGAACGACAAGTACATGACAATGATAAAATTCGTTTTGTGTCATACTTCATGTCATTTAGTTGTTTTGATCACGTTAAGATGGTAAGATACTTAACTTTAACTAGTAATAATACCATTATTTTACATGTTTTATCATTGCATTGCAAAACTACATTTCATTAAAAAATATATATATATGAAAGAATCGAAACAAATGAGTATAAACTTTTTCACCAACATATGTTTATTGTTATGCGATAAATTATTATTGATGTATTACAAATTGTGTCTTATTACCAGGAGTATACCTAGGATTTCAGAAGGGTGTTATATAAAATTATTTCTACTATAATTAGTAAAATTAGCATTATGAAGAATTTTTTTAGCAAAGTTAAAGTCGCACTATAAAGAAAGTAACACAAATATCGAGGGTTGCATGCACATATCACTAAACGACATATTTCGAAAAAAATTAAATAATGTATGATTCAAAATTAGGTGTAGCTCATGCTAAACTCGACATCCATGCAGGTCCCCCAGCGCTTGTTATCGATGAAAGCGATATAGAATTAAAAATAGATTATATATAGTTTAGTTGAGTGGAGCACTACCCTATAGTTTGATTTTCGTTTTGAAGGTTAGTTACAAACTTATTTGGGCTCAAAATTGGGCCTAACTTAAAATTCGTAAGTAAATATACAGATTAATCAACTTTAGGGTATTAAACATCGTCTTAAGAGCCTCTCGTACCGAAATCAAACAATAACATCGTCTTCTTCACCTTCGCTGACTAATCAGGTAATTAACTTTTTATTACTATTTAAGCATAAAAAGAAAAATAAGTAATCCCCAACACCATGGAATTGGACTTTTAGTAATTCCACATTCACTAAGTATCACATTGCGAAAAAGTTTGTGTCTCAATGATACACATATTGTATGAGATTGTTTTTCAGTCAAATAGTTGTGGATTTGATTTCTGCTTAAAACTTTTGAGATTGGTTTGTGATGTATATACAAAAAGATAGTTAATTGTTGTTCAAAAACAAAAATAAGTATCGCATTGTCTCGGTCGGCCTCAACTATAAAGCAATGACTTTTGGCCTAATATTATAAAGCTCCATTTTTTTTTTATGAAAGTTTAGACTTTAGATAGGTTTTTCACAGTAAATAACGTAACTATAGCATTTTGTAGTCTCAATAATTCCAGGCTCCAATTTAAGATTTCGCTTTAGGCTTCTCAACATTTTGAGATTTCGCATTAGTAGCCTGTACGTATGCGTATAGGATATAGTATACCAGTTGAAGTAGTAACTCTATGCGTCTTATTATATATGCTCATTGGATCATAATTGTGTATTTTTTATTTGAGTTGTTATAGCATGTCGACGATAAGGTATTTGTAACAATACTTTAGAAAATAATCTAAGATCAGCCGCTGATCAAAATGCAATGCCATACACACTCTTTGACCAGAACTTTAATTGTTGTTCAGGTGACAAATTGATCATTATCTGAAAAATGAAGAAAACTAATGAGTATACATTTGACGATTTACCAGACGAAATGGTTCTCCAAATTTTAAGCAAAATATCTGATTTGAAAACCTTACGCATTTGCGAACTTGTTTCCAAGCGTTTCTACCGGACTGTACTTCAAGTTGAGTCCATTTCCTTCACTTCAGTCATTGATCCTATCGTAATCCCTCCCAATATGAAATTGGATGTCTCTGTTTCCTTTACTTTGTTGATGCCGTTTGAGTCAGCGATATTATCTCTAAAGAAGTTTAAAAGAGTGAAGTCTTTAAACATCCAACTCTTGTCTTCCTTTAATAACCCTTTGTTGTTCAAGTGGACAATTAAGTTTGACAACAAACTCAATTCATTTGTGTTTTTTTCAACCGATTATGTTTACAAAGACCTATATCCAAAAACCGAAAGAGACTGTATGGAATTACGTGATACGAAATATAAAACTGTGTCACGATATTTTGTGGACGCGTGGATAAGTCACTGTATGTTGTTGCAGTGCTGCATTGAAAATCTCCCATTGTTGGAAAACATTTCCATTACGGATTTGGGTAAAAAGCGGACGATTTCTTATAGCAGAGAGAGAATTATTGCAATGAGGAACATCTTAACCCTACCATATGAAAAATTCAAACATAAGCTCTTGATTCCTGAACATTGGGATGAGTACTATACCTCCTTTTTGGAATTACCAATTTCAGGGTACGTCATGGACGGGGTAACTTTCACAGTAAGGGCGAGGGATGATCTCCACAATAATCTCTGTCTTTTATCTACTGATATTTTGGATGATGACCTTGTTGGAGATAAAGAGGAGGCTGCATATAACGAAGCCATCAAGAAGATGTCCGAGCTTTTGGAGAAGTTCAGGGCCTGGATGTAGTAACCCATGCATGCGGTATGGATCATTTTCTTGTCAGTTTTCATTCCGAACGTGCTTTACTATATTTTGGTATGTAAAGATTGTTAATGATATGTTTCTCTTAAAAACACTACTTCGCTTTTGTGGTTTATAAACGGCTACGGCTGTGAGTTATTCTGTGTTCCTTATATTCATACAATTTTCCTAAGACCAAGAGTGTAGTTAGGTGGCNATTTACCAGACGAAATGGTTCTCCAAATTTTAAGCAAAATATCTGATTTGAAAACCTTATGCATTTGCGAACTTGTTTCCAAGCGTTTCTACCGGACTGTACTTCAAGTTGAGTCCATTTCCTTCACTTCAGTCATTGATCCTATCGTAATCCCTCCCAATATGAAATTGGATGTCTCTGTTTCCTTTACTTTGTTGATGCCGTTTGAGTCAGCGATATTATCTCTAAAGAAGTTTAAAAGAGTGAAGTCTTTAAACATCCAACTCTTGTCTTCCTTTAATAACCCTTTGTTGTTCAAGTGGACAATTAAGTTTGACAACAAACTCAATTCATTTGTGTTTTTTTCAACCGATTATGTTTACAAAGACCTATATCCAAAAACCGAAAGAGACTGTATGGAATTACGTGATACGAAATATAAAACTGTGTCACGATATTTTGTGGACGCGTGGATAAGTCACTGTATGTTGTTGCAGTGCTGCATTGAAAATCTCCCATTGTTGGAAAACATTTCCATTACGGATTTGGGTAAAAAGCGGACGATTTCTTATAGCAGAGAGAGAATTATTGCAATGAGGAACATCTTAACCCTACCATATGAAAAATTCAAACATAAGCTCTTGATTCCTGAACATTGGGATGAGTACTATACCTCCTTTTTGGAATTACCAATTTCAGGGTACGTCATGGACGGGGTAACTTTCACAGTAAGGGCGAGGGATGATCTCCACAATAATCTCTGTCTTTTATCTACTGATATTTTGGATGATGACCTTGTTGGAGATAAAGAGGAGGCTGCATATAACGAAGCCATCAAGAAGATGTCCGAGCTTTTGGAGAAGTTCAGGGCCTGGATGTAGTAACCCATGCATGCGGTATGGATCATTTTCTTGTCAGTTTTCATTCCGAACGTGCTTTACTATATTTTGGTATGTAAAGATTGTTAATGATATGTTTCTCTTAAAAACACTACTTCGCTTTTGTGGTTTATAAACGGCTACGGCTGTGAGTTATTCTGTGTTCCTTATATTCATACAATTTTCCTAAGACCAAGAGTGTAGTTAGGTGGCTGAGCGACTTTCTAGCTTGGTCCTCTAAGTGGGATTAAGCAGTCTAGCTTTTCAATCTTGTATTATGTTTATACAAATGTGTGAGAATTTAACTTTTGATGTAGTTTCTTTTCCGCTGGATTATGGCACTAAGCACAAAAATACTAACTTTAGAAATCGTTGAGCCCGTGCTTGAATATATATTTTTGAGATGAGTTTTTAGTTGTTGAAACCAAGTATATGTTATTTTTAAGTATCCAAGCCAATCTCGAATTGAACCTTCTCAAGCCTAACTACAATATGCGTTTCAAATATATATGGATGATTGAGCTGGGTCGACTATCTCATCAAGCCATGATTAAGAATTGTCGACCTACGGTTTGGGTCAAACCTTTTGTCACTATAATCTGGATAAGTTATTTGGCTTAATCCCAAATCCAAACTCCAAAGTCTGTCATGTAACACTAGTTACCTAGTTCATGCCCACAGTAATAGTGTAATACACAGGTTGTCTCAATTCTTATACTTTAATGAGCCTTGATACATGGACCTAATAAGTGGACCTAAAAATAGGCCTAACGCATAAATAACTTGTACTGTTATGTGTAACACCCCCAACTCGAATATGGCAGCTACAGTGCTGGGGGTATTACGAAAATAGAAACCAGGCACATTTATAGTAAACGACCACAACTCGGGACGTTTGAAATGTGACCAAAACATATCATTCGATTTACAAACCGTTTAGAGTACAAGTACTCTTTAGTCAAAGTTGCAGCGGAAAAATAAATAGAGTTTGCAGCGGAAAATAAACAAAGTATAGCAGCGGAAAAAGTATAAGACACAAAAAGGTTTGACGAATGACATGACTAAATAGGGTAGTAAAGTAGTTAAGCTGCCGTGACAGAATACCACTCCAGCCAATGCCACTCCTCCACGCCCATTATATCACCATGCCAAGCTAAACATCATTACCTGAAAATACATGCTTAAAAAGTCAACACAAAGGTTGAGTGTAAACCATAGGTTTAAAATATAAAGTTGAGCACAAGGTTTAATCATAATGAGTATATGTCATTTTTAAGTATCCAAGCCAATCTCGAATTGAACCTTCTCAAGCCTAACTACAATATGCGTTTCAAATATATATGGATGATTGAGCTGGGTCGACTATCTCATCAAGCCATGATTAAGAATTGTCGACCTACGGTTTGGGTCAAACCTTTTGTCACTATAATCTGGATAAGTTATTTGGCTTAATCACAAATCCAAACTCCAAAGTCTGTCATGTAACACTAGTTACCTAGTTCATGCCCACAGTAATAGTGTAATACACAGGTTGTCTCAATTCTTATACTTTAATTTAGAGCAAAAACGAATATTAGTTAATAAAATTTTCATGTAAATGAATAATGCAGCAGCAGCAGAAAAAGGATTTTTGTTTTTATAAATGGTTTTGATCGAAAATGTAAACACAGCTAGCATATAGTAAAGATGATATATAAGTTCTTAACATTTTAGAATATTTAAACTTAATTTGATTAATGAGCATCTAACTTCCTCGTTTACTAATGAAGTGAAGATACTCAAATTCGCAAACTTAAATGATAATCTTGGTAAAATGCACACTTGGAAATCTTTAAGATTTTTGATGAGATAAGGCCTTGGGCTTGGTCTTTGGTTAAGCTTATTAGAAAGAGCTTTTTTATCACTTTCCCCCATGGTACCATAACTCACCTATAACTCACCTTAACTCACCTTCACCTTAATTATTTTCAATTTCAACCCCAAACTTTAACAAATAATTCATTTAAAAACTAACATAAACATTTATAAAACACAAATTACATTAACTAATATACGTAACCACAAATTACATTAACTACGATAATTAAACATAAAACATCTAAATTAAACTACGATAATTAATCATAAAACATCTAAATTAAACTACGATAATTAAACATAAAACTACGAATCAAGAAAATAATTCAGTCTGTGCCATAGCCCTCGTCGCTCGAATAGTCGACACTCGAATCGTCCTCACTCGATGGCACACCGTTTAATCCCATAACCCATCGCCATTCTGCTCTCTGGTTACTCCGATCTTGTTTAGCTTTTGCTCGCGCCTCACGATCTCTTGCCTGACGTTCTTCCTCTGCTTGAACCTGTAACAAGACTTACATATCTTGCTCGAAGAGTTCTTCATCAGTCAACCCAAACCCATTGGGTTGGTTTTGTGGTGGATTGTTTACCGATGGAAATAGAACTTCCGGTGGAGTGTTTTGTGGTGGAGTGTCATATGGGAATACGGGAAACAGATCTTGTGGTGGATTGTTTTGTGGTGGATTATCGTATGGGAATACGGGAAACAGATTTTCCGGTGGTGTATTGTAAACCGATTCATTATCTGGTGATGTGTTGTGTGACATTGTTACGTATGACTTGTTTGTGAATTCTGTATGATTTGTGTGTGAATTGTGGGTGTATTGTGAGCATCTGGGAATGGCTATTTATAGGACCGTTTTTGAATTTGAAATTTTAATCTATCCCGCTATGTTTTTTGAATTTGAATTTTAAACGTTTATCCGCCCTTTTTTTGAATTTGAAATTTTAAAGTTTTTTCCACACGTTTTTTAATTTGAATTTTAAATGTTTATGCACACGTTTTTTTGAATTTAAATTTTATACGTTTAACCACCCGTTTTTGAATTTGAAATTTACACATATCCCGCTCAGTTTTTAAAATTTGAATTTCTAAACACCCCTATATAAACCATACTATAACATACTGTTTTGGACACACTTCACTTTCTAAACAATTCTACAATGGCTAATCATTGGTCCGTTGAAGAAGAAAACATGTTAGCCGACATGTGGCAAATCGTTCACGAATACCATGGCGAATCCGCTTTTTGGAATGAAGTTACAGAAAGGTTCAATAACCAATCTGACGATGCTTTTCGTAATAAAAGCCAGATAACGGGTAAGTGCGCAAGAATAAACTGTGAATGTCAAAAATTGAATGATATTTACTTGAACTTGTGATGAGACGAAAAGTGTTACGCTTTTAGGGGGTCATTTAAGCCCTAATTCGTATAAATGTGATCAAATATTGCCCTAAATCGTTCCTTTTGTCATTTTAGGTACTTTTGAGAGGAATTCTGGAAAACATGCATATTCGGACGTTTTTGGAGCATAAAAGTGAAGAAAACGACAAAGTCTCAAAAGATGAAGATTTACAACCTGACGGCGTCAGAAGTCACAAGGTGACGCCGTCAGAAAGCCTTGACAAAAGAGTGGAAACCAATTATCAAATGACGGGCCAGAGGAAATTTTGGATTTAACACCTGACGCCGTCAGGTGTTAGGAAAAGTAGGCCGTCAGGAGTAAAGTTAAAGAGTGACGGCCCAGAAGGTTTTATAAGGTGACGGCGTCAGAAGTGGATCTAGGCCATCCGAGAAACCTAATGGCGGCGAGCTGACGGCGTCAGCCCTTATAACCTGACGCCGTCAGAGTGTAAAATCTATATATAGTTTTCTAATTTTCATTCATTAGTGTGGAACTTTGTGGAGAACTTTTAGGGCAAACCCTAAAGACGAATTTTCTGTACTTTTTAGGGTTTCCAACCCTTGGAACCCTCATGCTTAATTAAAGATAAGTCTTCACTTTAATTCAATCAATATGTCTATGTGTTGGTTGATTATCTCTTTTGCTTGTCTTTTAATTAACATGTGTAGCTAAATTCTCTAGTGTTTGCTTAGATCTAATGAAACCTAACTATTAATTATTGGTTGATTGGTGTGTGTTGTTGTTTGTTGGGATGATTGTTCCATCAATGTTAGGCTCAAGAAAACTGGCCAACCTCCTTTATGGTAACGTGCTTGAACGTCTTGGGAAACATGTAGCCAAGGCATACTAGGCTATTAAGGTAGTATTTAACGCATGAGCCACTGTTTACAACCCCTATGGTTGTGCCGTGCATGGCATAGGGCGAGATAAGAGCTCATAGAATTGGAGAGATATGTATGCCACTCCATGAGTTATTAGGAATACACCCTTCATCCACACAAGTAACATACATATCAATTAACCGGTAAAAGATAGTTAGGGAGTAATGAAATCTAAGTAAACACAATTTTCTCCATATTGTTTTCACAACCACAATAGTTTAGATATTTATTTTATTTTAATTTGCATAAGTAGTAAACTTGGGTTAGTTGACTAGCAACTAATTCCGCCCTTCTTCCAAAACCGAGATTTTACTTGCTTTCAAAAAAATATAAAAATACAAAAAGAATCTTCCTTCCACCCTTAGACCTATTAGAGTAGTTTTTCTATCCTAACGAACACTATTCCCTGTGAGAGAACGATCAATCCCCCGTACTTACCACTATCCTATACTACATCGGTCAGGTACACTGCCTGGTGGGGTTGTAAGCCTCTTGAGATCCCTCGAGAGGTAAAACCTGTTGTAAGGTCACAAAACCACGCATCAAGTTTTTGGCGCCGCTGCCGGGGAATAGTTATTGTTTAGGTAGAATTTTTATTTTATTAGGTCTACTCACTAGATTCCTTTCTAGTGAGATTTTTATTTTATTTTTCTAGGATTTCTTTAGTCTATCTTTTTCTTTGTGCCCTTCGTTTGTAAAACCCTTTTCATTTGTCACTATGGCGGATGAAATTCCATTTAGATCATTGACAATAGAGGAACAATTATATTTCACCAATAGATTTGCTTCTTACGATGAATTTTTGCAAACTCTTAGTGACATCCGTGAAGATTTGGGGGTAAAGTTAGATGGGTTTATGAATTCTGTGCATGTGTGACTTCTATTAGACAATCATTATCAGGATCAATTCCTTTTAGTGAGACCCGTTGGATAAATTTTGTGGAAAGCTCCCTAACCATGGCCGATAAGTACGACGAATTAATGGATTTTTATGAGCAATATGACCTAGTTTCTAAGAACATTAACTTAGAATCAAACCAAGATTCTGAGATGGTTAGAGTTGAGCCACCTAGCTGCATGTCATGGTTAGGCACTACCATAATACAGGGTGAACACTTAGGTGATCTTGATGTGATGGAGGATATAGCCGAGCATGATCACATTGATCAAAAAGACATAGGTTTTATGATCGATGACGATGAATCTCAAGAAACAGATGATGAATCTCTTGGGAAATTTGAATATAGCAGTCATGATCCTTATGATTCGGATATAGAAGTTGAGAGGCCTAGAGAAGCACTTGAGATACTTGGGAAAATGTTAGGGTTAGGTTCTACTAAAACACATGATGAGAATATAGGTGATCTTGACACCAGGAGTGACGAGGTAAATAACCCAAGCCCACCAAGTACCCTACAAGTCCTACCATCATTGGAGGCACACACACCACCCGTGACCTACCCGGAAGAAGTAGAAGAGACTATAGGAACCCCAATAGAGGTTGAACCCTTGGACCAAACACAACTAGAAGAAATAGGTTTGAATACTTATAGTGATGACCTTTCTTTTAGTTCTATGGAAGTTCCTAGTTTTGATGAACCGGAGCCTCAACCAAAACCGTTACCTAATCTTTCATCCTTGGATGAAAATTTAGGAATTGAAATAGGTCCCCATCCACCCATCAAACCATATAGTCCGGGTAGTTTTACGATGAAGGTAGTGGACTCTAAACCACGTGCAATGGAAGCCAATGTAGGAGTGAACCATGACCTTACATACTTATATCACCCATTCATGATTGATCACAAGAAACATTATGGGTTTAAACCGGGTTTACTAGGTCAAGATGGATTCCCAACTAGGAGTCTCTCGAAGTTGATAGAAGATGATCCCTTTTTAGGAGAAAACTTTAATTCACCCATTGACCAAAGTGAACTAGGTAAGGTTATGATGAATGGAGCACACCCCTTTGAGTATATAATTCATCCACCACTCTTTCCTCACGTGGCATACTTCCACCGAGATGGTGTGTATCGCTACTTCCACCCGCACTTAATCCTAAGTGTAGGGAAAACCTCCCCTATTTCCGTTAAATAAGGGTAGAGTCAGGCTCGTGACTCGAACAAAAACAAGCGCTTCTTGGGAGGCAACCCATGTTTTGTGTGTTTTTGTGTGTTTATTTGATTTTATTTGTTTCTGTATGTAAGTTATATTTCTTGTTATTGATTCATGCTTCAAACCAAATTGTGAAAATGATTTATTTTGTTTTTAACTTCGTCTTAACTACATATAAAGGTATTTTGCAAAAGCTAAGTGTAAGGGAAATCTAAATCGGTTTATAGAGAACGAATGAACATGAATCATAACAATGAAATTAGCATACATATTAGTACTTGTTTGAGTCAAATGCTTGTATCGAGTTATAATGAATTTTTGCAGGAATTCCAGGAAGTAAGATCTAGTTTTTCCAGAATTTTTCCCGGAAACTTAACATGAGAATTCTGTCAGAACTTTCTGACGGCATCAGGATTAACACCTGACGGCGTCAGGCTATAATTTTCTGCAATTTTTGAAAGTTTTGTATTTTTCCGGAAACCTAAAAAGTTTTGTCAATTCTTTAACTTATAATCTCCAGGAATTCTGCAAAATATTCATTCCACAAGCATTATATCTTATTATGTAGATTTTACCGACGATTTTACGCGAGGTTGGCCTTTATCTTTTTCAGGTTAACAGGTTATTTTGGACAAGAAGACATTTATTATTTTGGAAGGGAAGCTTTGAACGTTCGTCTATCTTGGAAGAAGATCTAACCATGTTACCTCATTATCCACATCGAACGATTCAGGGGAGTATTTGATTTCATTCTTTCATCTTATTTACTTTTACGTCTTTTATTTGAATATTGGGGACAATGTTCGGTTTAAGTGTAAGGGGGGTAAATGAAAGCACCGTTGAGAATATACCTACGCTTGATGTTTTGCTTTGTTTGATAGTAAATTTGTAATAAAACCAAGAGAAATGTTTGTCAGGGCAATTTTAGCGCCAATTTAAAATTTTTTACAACATTTAGAAGTGAAACCTTGATCTTAATGAGCGTCTCATGGATAGGAAATTGTATGACTAGCACAAAACCGTACCACTAAAAAAATTTTCCACCCCAAATATGTGAGGTTCGCCCCTAGAATTGGTAGGAAAAGCATCCATCTTTGGTGCTATGATGTGAGTACCGGTAGTATTTAGATTCTAGAACTTGCGTTAGGACCATCTCAAATCCACAAGTGAGACTACATTCGTGTAGTTAAGATTTACTACATGATAAGAGGCATTAGGATTAACCCATTGTTTTACACCCGTATATTTGTTATAATTACATTGACTTCATTGGTCAAGTAATTCTCCCACACCCTTTGCGTTGTATCCATTTTTGGTACACGATACCCCTAGTACACCCCTCCGAGCCTATCCTTTCGTTTCGACCTTTGAGCATCTTACTCAAAGTGAGAATTTGTTTACACCCCACTAAATGTACACCCAAATCGCCTTAGCCTACCTTGTATGCACCCACCTTTGGTGCATTATTGTGAAAACATTTGTTAAACCCTTAGTTAATTATCCGGTCAATTACATGGTTGCTAAGTTAAGTCATATCCTTGTACATATTGTTTTGGGACGATTGGGACTCATGGGTAAAGTACTAGTGTAATGAAGTAATGGGGAAGAACAACATTATTACCCCCATACGTGCTAAATATTTTAAAAGTACTCCAAGTTTTTCGATTATCTTAATTCGAGTCATTAGAATAGTGATTGTAAAGTTATGTAAAGATTCAAGTGTAAGGGGAATGCAAATCCCCTATGATGTATTATTTTGGATGGTAGGGCAAGAGTGTATGAAAAAAAAATCGAAAAATCAAGAAAAATACAAAAAAATATGAAAAAGAAAGAAGAAAAACATACGGACTACCATCCCGTTTCCTTTTATGTTCCTTTTTAGTTTTTGTTATTTCATTTTTAGACTAAGATTGAGTCGAGTCTTGACTTAAGCAACGATGTAGAGTGCATGTATTTGATCATGATAATTAACTCGCCACCACTAAAATACCCTTTATTCCAACCAAACCGTGTTATCATATCCCTACACCTTACGTTACAACCCTTTATAAAGCCCTCTTTGATAGTTTATCTTAGGTGCTTACGCCTAGTGGAGGAGTAATTGATCCTTTCCCAAGCCTATGGTAATCTATTTGCTATGACAGGTAGTGAGTGTTATTTTCCGTTTCCATTTATGAGATATAAACTTTATGACATTTGAGAGATGTGAGAATCCAAACACTATTTGTGAGGTGCTAGTGTATGATTTCCGTGCTTGTTATGATTAGGGTCTAATAACTATTTGTTGTAATTACTTTTATATTCGTGTTAAATGACCCCTAACTCATATTTTGATTGGAATAAAAGCTCATTTGCTTGAGGACAAGCAAATCTCAAGTGTAAGGGTATTTGATGAGACGAAAAGTGTTACGCTTTTAGGGGGTCATTTAAGCCCTAATTCGTATAAATGTGATCAAATATTGCCCTAAATCGTTCCTTTTGTCATTTTAGGTACTTTTGAGAGGAATTCTGGAAAACATGCATATTCGGACGTTTTTGGAGCATAAAAGTGAAGAAAACGACAAAGTCTCAAAAGATGAAGATTTACAACCTGACGGCGTCAGAAGTCACAAGGTGACGCCGTCAGAAAGCCTTGACAAAAGAGTGGAAACCAATTATCAAATGACGGGCCAGAGGAAATTTTGGATTTAACACCTGACGCCGTCAGGTGTTAGGAAAAGTAGGCCGTCAGGAGTAAAGTTAAAGAGTGACGGCCCAGAAGGATTTATAAGGTGACGGCGTCAGAAGTGGATCTAGGCCATCCGAGAAACCTAATGGCGGCGAGCTGACGGCGTCAGCCCTTATAACCTGACGCCGTCAGAGTGTAAAATCTATATATAGTTTTCTAATTTTCATTCATTAGTGTGGAACTTTGTGGAGAACTTTTAGGGCAAACCCTAAAGACGAATTTTCTGTACTTTTTAGGGTTTCCAACCCTTGGAACCCTCATGCTTAATTAAAGATAAGTCTTCACTTTAATTCAATCAATATGTCTATGTGTTGGTTGATTATCTCTTTTGCTTGTCTTTTAATTAACATGTGTAGCTAAATTCTCTAGTGTTTGCTTAGATCTAATGAAACCTAACTATTAATTATTGGTTAATTGGTGTGTGTTGTTGTTTGTTGGGATGATTGTTCCATCAATGTTAGGCTCAAGAAAACTGGCCAACCTCCTTTATGGTAACGTGCTTGAACGTCTTGGGAAACATGTAGCCAAGGCATACTAGGCTATTAAGGTAGTATTTAACGCATGAGCCACTGTTTACAACCCCTATGGTTGTGCCGTGCATGGCATAGGGCGAGATAAGAGCTCATAGAATTGGAGAGATATGTATGCCACTCCATGAGTTATTAGGAATACACCCTTCATCCACACAAGTAACATACATATCAATTAACCGGTAAAAGATAGTTAGGGAGTAATGAAATCTAAGTAAACACAACTTTCTCCATATTGTTTTCACAACCACAATAGTTTAGATATTTATTTTATTTTAATTTGCATAAGTAGTAAACTTGGGTTAGTTGACTAGCAACTAATTCCGCCCTTCTTCCAAAACCGAGATTTTACTTGCTTTCCATAAAATATAAAAATACAAAAAGAATCTTCCTTCCACCCTTAGACCTATTAGAGTAGTTTTTCTATCCTAACGAACACTATTCCCTGTGAGAGAACGATCAATCCCCCGTACTTACCACTATCCTATACTACATCGGTCAGGTACACTGCCTGGTGGGGTTGTAAGCCTCTTGAGATCCCTTGAGAGGTAAAACCTGTTGTAAGGTTGCAAAACCACGCATCAACTTGCAGCGTACAAGTGAGGTCAATGATCGTCTTCACAATGCAATGAATATTTTCAAAGAACGCTTTGATGGACAAGGCTTCAAATATATTCACGTATGGTTAATTTTGAGAAATAGTCCCATATGGAACAGATATAGGGAGTAACGGCTTTTGTATTTCCGTATCGTTTGTGTTTGTATTTTCGTACCGTGTGTATTTGTATTTCCGTATCGTTTGTGTTTGTATTTCCGTACCATGTCTATTTTTATTTATGTATCGTTTGTGTTTGTACTTCCGTATCGTGTGTATTTGTATTTCCGTATCGTGTGCATTTCAATATATCCCGCTCTTACAATTTGAATTTGAATTTCAAGTTTATCCCGCCCTAACAATTTAAATTTGAAATCCAAAATCCCGCTCTTATTGATCCCCCTAGCTATAAAGAACATACCATACTCTAGTTTTGTTCACACACTTCTACATCTAAACATTTTACAAAAGATCACACATATGGCTAATTTATGGTGGAGAGATGAAGAAAAATTGTTGGCTTAAGTTTGGTGTGAAGTTTCTCAAGAAACATTCGGCCAGAGAGATCACACTTTTTGGAATCGGGTTTTAGACAAGTTCAACAATAAGAATCAGGGTGACAATTGTAACAAACATATGCTTGTTGGTAAATGAAAAACACTTAACTTGGAATGTAAAAGATTCAACGCTATTTACAGGGAAGTGTTTATGAACAGGGCGGTAAATGCCAATGATCGTCTCGCCACTGCAAAGACCATTTATGAGCAACGCCATGGTGGGAGAAGCTTCAGATACGTTCACGTGTGGGAGGTTTTGCAAGTCCAACCCATATGGCTAGTTTATGGTTAACGGTCTTGTATGATTTAGTATCGTTTTTAATATGCTGTAATGCTACTTTAAGTTTGAATTTGAATAAAAGGCTTAACGGCTAGTTTCTCCAAAAAAAAAATTCTAACAGCTTGTTTACCCTATAAATGCCATCTTTACTCAACTTCGTATTGTCACACAATTATAACTAAATTTCACACAAACACTATGGCTAACCAACCAGCTGAGGTGCAAAGAACAATCCTTACCCGATTACGCAATGAATAAGAAAAAGAGCTCAGGCTAATTAACAATTTGCTAGGTGAGATAACTCGTATCATGCCACAGAAGCATGATCGTGCTCCAGAGATCGAAAGGTTGCGTGCGCTGTCTCAAGACCATCCAGCTATCACAGTCGGTCTAGAAACTCTATTAAGAAATGATGAAACAGATTTGCAACTTCATGTCGCCTTGAAGATGGTTAGAGAACAAGTGTTGCAAGTGTAGGAGGAGAAGTCAGATCTCATCCACATTTACCAGTCTATATAAAAGCTTCATGACTGTCGTTGGATGGTCTATGTGTTCGTATTGTTTTGTATTCAATAATGAATTTTAAGTTATGGTTTCATTTTAAATCATAGGGGGTGTTTTGTAATTTTTGCATTTTGGAATTTAAAAGAGTATAAAACATACAAGGACCAAAAGTGTACAATTTTTTTTTTCTTTTTTTTCTTTTTTTTTTTAAATATAAATGCAGCGTTAAGCTGACACACCACGTTAACGTGGCTATGACCTTCAATGCCGGTAAGGCTTAACGCAGGGATAGCCGGGGTGAGTTAACGCAGGGGGGCATTATATTACCCCTTGCTCTTAAGGATTTCCTTCTGACTTGTTACTTGGATTCTAGACTTTTTTTCATTGATGAAATAATTACCGCTGCAGAAATCGATACTAGTAGTAATAAGAACATCAATACTATATATATGAATGCCATCCCTACAAAATTATGATCCCTGTAAGGCCGGCATTTGACCGGACCTATACTTCTCACCGAATTTAAGAAACTTATCAAGACTCTCATGATCAATCACACCAGTATACATCATATCTCAATAAAGATATTCACACTTATGGTGATCACGAGAATGGCCAAAGCGACGAGGTTTGATACAAGTGTCTTGTTATTCATGGTATGCCAAATGGTTTGTCATCTTTTTTTAATTGTAAGCGTTTTGCTTTTCAATTCAACAATCAATTTTGCTCACTTAGGTTTGTCAAGGAGGTGAAACATCTATTTTAGACTATTGTAGTTTTTACAATAAAATGGAAATAGTAAAGAGTTGTAGCCTTATTTTTGTTCAAGTGTTTTTGAGCTAATTAACCGGTGGAAGACGAAAAAGTCAGTTCTATAAGAAGCACAAATCGATTATACAAGGTAAATACAAGTTTATGAGCTCTGTGGTTCACACATTTATGCAAGTCCTTTTTTTCCTTCGTATACAATACACAATCATTGGGACATGCGTGTATTCTTTTGATTTGCAATCCCATTGGACAAATCAGTTTTTTTGCTTTGTATACAGAAACAGGCAACTCATTATCTTCGGGGAGCAATTCATTCACTGCCTCTAACAAATCTGTAAAACCTTTATCACTCCAACCATTAGCTGCCTTTACGTCAAACAATCTTAACACTGCACTTAGTCTAGTGTGTTTTTTACACCCAGCATATAATGGCTTTTCCGCATGCTCAAACAATTCTTGAAATTTGGCATGATTATTGTCATCTATATCACCCTCCAAATCATGTAACATCTCATCTAAGTTATCAGGACCGCTGTCGTACGAATCACCGTCATCATCCTCGCTATGATCAGAATCAACCGTGTCACGCTCTTGCAATAATTCACCATGCCATGACCAACAAGTATACCGTTCTGTAAACCCAGTTGATATCAGGTGTCCTCTTATTACATTAGAGTCGGTATAAAATTGTATATGGTTACAATCTTTACACGGACAAGATATTCTTAATTTTCCTTTCTTTTCCCGTTCATTCTCGGCAACTCCAATAAATTCAGACAGCTTGGTCAAATATTCCTCTGAATTTCGATCTATCTTGTACATCCATCTACTTCGATCCATCTAGAATTTCGATCTATCTAGTACATTCGCATCCTAAATGGGATAAATTATTTAAAAGGCAATCCTAATGGGGGCAATCCAAAATTAATCTTTATTACTATAAGCTAAGTATTATACTAAAAGAGANTTGTACTAAATGAATGTCATAACAACGCTATTAGTGGTTCGAAAAATTATAAAAATACACCTTATTTGCACGGGTCAATCAAGCTAGTAGCATGTTTCGCGTGCCAAATTATTTCCGAAAACGGTCCTACAAATACAAATAAGTTACAAGTTAACAAAACAAAGATTTATATATCTAAAGCAATGATTTGAATCACGAGTTACATGTGAGTAGAAAAAGGACGTAATTCAATATATGATTACGAGAAAGTTTATGATTACGAGAAAGTAACCATATGACTTTTGCATCAATGACATTTTTGACAAACAAAATCCATAAACTTGACCAAGAATGACCTATTTTAAACGATTTGACCAAGACTTATATTTGTAGTCGTTTATGTGTTATAGTTAACAGATTAACTAGTAGATTCGAACATAAGAAGAAAAGCAAAGTTGTTATAACCATTTTTAAAAGCGTGACATAAAAACTACTGCCTATCTTCTAACTTTAATCAAATACACCTTAATTAATCATCTAAGCATACTAGTAAAGGCCATTATAATATGTTAGAATGCTAAAATGAGTTTGCTTAGTGTTTTTTAGGATAAAAACTACTACCTATCTTCATTTTAAGGTGTTATAATGAACTGGACATATGTCAATGCTAAAATGAGTTTGCCTAGTAAAGGCCAGTATAATATGTAACTTGAGGGGCTGGTAGAAAATGAACTAGACAAATGTTTATACTCGCTATATCTTCAAACAATATTGACATATACGTAAAAACAAATAGCATGAACATAAGAAGTTACCTTTAATTATGATTTGAGATTGAACAAAATTTGATCATTTAATGCTTTTGGAGACAATTAAAATTTGATAATTTAATGCTTTTGGAGACAATTAAAATTTCATCATTTAAAGCTTATATATGCAAAGGTTTTGAAAAAAAGAGGCAAAAAAAGGTAACAAAATATGCTTCATACCATTTTTACCCGTTCAATATGCTGCTTTTGGATGGATCCGTTGGTGGCACAGCAATAAAGCCCGGTTTCGTGGAAGAAAAACGGGCTCTAATAGTTTTTATCATAAAGCCCGGTTTTAATANGTAAATACAAGTTTATGAGCTCTGTGGTTCACACATTTCATTCATTGGATGTATCTCTGAGTCATGGCTGGGTTGGATTGATTTAACATGATATGATATTCTAATCTGCTATATGATGTTGAAATATTCTCAAGTTTTTTAGTCGTCTTATCTCTACAAACTATTGACTTCAAAAAGACCATTACAATTATAAGCTTAGAAGCATAAATACGTATTCACATCTCATGTGTACAAACAAGACTTACATGTACATTTATGCGTGGTTGTATATACATGTCACAAAACCTCTGTCTAGCTTAGTTACATCATTGTATAGAAAGTAACTAGACGTATAATATACAGATACAATGATTTTTGTACAGATTAATACTTTGATAGCATGTTTAATCATCTCGAAGCAGAACATGGAAGGGAGTTGGTTAGGTATCACAAGAATCGTTTAGACAATCAATGCTTGCAGAATCAACAACGTTATAGTACAACGATGACAGTCTGTTATCAAACTTGGAGACAACTTTATGGACAGATAATCCACAGTAGCGCTTCCCAATCCTTGCGATACACATGTCCATGATTTTCTTGAACATTCTATCTCCTTTAATTAGCGGTTGTTCGACAAACTCAATCAAAGGCATCCACTGCATTATCAACCACAAACTCATTGCATTATGCTGACTGTTTATAAAATATCTAACTATAGCAAAAATGAAATTGCTGCAAATTAATAGTAATTCTCATGGTATGGGATGACTTTGTCAGTCATACATTGACAAGTTTAGTGGTATTTCACACTAGAATATAATTTTTCAGTCAACCCACAAATTTATTAGGATAGCGATGCTTGTAGAGATATGTTCAATTTTTATTTTATTTTATTTTTTTCTTTCTGATAAAACATGTTCAGCATAGAATTTGGCAAATTTACCTTGGCTGCTTGAACTTCAAGATCATCAATCTTAATTTCAGTTGAAACCGGTCTCAGCATACAGATGAAGAACAAATCTGATTTTTCAAAAGCCACATTGTGTGCATGCCTGTGTCGTGTTTACAAAGTCGATCAAATAACTTACATATAGATATGAATCTTTGTTCACCTAAATATTCTCGGCGGCATACCTGAAAGCTATAACTTCTAAAAATTCGGTCTCAATCTGCAAAAGTTCAAGATTATGATGCAACTAATCCCAAGATGTTAAAGAGAATCACGTGATTATTTTTTATGGTTATATCTTATAAAATTACCCCTGTTTCCTCTTTTACTTCTCTTACAGCTCCTGTGAAGATCTCCTCAGACTGGTGAACATAAAAAAGCAGACGAAATATAAGTTAGGGTTATGTGAAAGCAAGTTGAGGTTGTTATATGAATGCACAAATAGTTACCTCAAGAATGAAGCCAGTTGGTAGCTTCCAAAGGCCAACAAGCTCAGGTGCACAATGTTTCTCTTGAACCACAAGAACCTGCACACACCCGACAAGCCTGTTTAGCTAGCTACCTGTAGAAATTCTTTAATTAATTTGGAAGGATGAATACACCTCATTTTTGTCATTCAATACAAAACCCCCAACTCCTACTTGATGGGATGCATTGGCCGGTAGCATACATGGTTCATCAGGAATCCAATATGTCATCATAACATACCCTGCTTCTGCGTGATGGTACTGAAATCCTTCCTATAAGATACGCATATGAGAACCATTTCAATAGATGGTAATTAATCTGTAGAGGCTATTAAACACGATTATTTTTATAAACAATTAAAATATCCAATCTAATAAGTTGGAGGTTAAAGAATAACCAGGAACATCCATAATTGGTGGAAGTAGTTAGAACGGCTAATCACCTTAACTGCGATAGGAACAAGATCACATTTTTCTAGTGGTAACTTTAGCCATATTCCTTTCTTACCCTGCAAAGCAAGCAATTAAAATGAATAAGCAGTACACGTAACTGGCCTCAGTCTTTCGGGAATAAATCTTTTCGGGGTTTGAATGTGACCTGTGTTCTCCAAATAGAAATCGATGAATGGAGGACGGAAGCAAAGAGATTAGAGTCAACTGGTAGTTTCTCTGGATTTACAATAACTCCACCATACTCATCGTCAAAAGCGTCAAGAAGAAGTCTTTGATTTTCGGTAAATGGAATACGATTATTACTAATAGGAGTGTTTGTGGCATTAACATCATATCTATACGGATATTTTGCCACAGCTTGGGTAATCGCTTGTGAATTTCTACTACTTAAACTAGCAGCCTCAAGAGAACAAGCAGCTGTTATATAACAGAGGCAGAAATAAATAAATAAATATGAGGAATGCAGAAATAAACAACAAGATAAAAAAAAAAAAAAAGCATACCTTTGTATATAGAAAAAGAAGAGACTGTGAAGTTCTTAGCCTTTGGACCAATCGAATTTGAGACAACAATAACTGATTTCAAATCCATTATAGTACATCAACTATTATTATTACTCTAATCTAGCTACTAGTTACTTATACCCACGTACAAAGTCTACTTAAAAAGACAAGCTTGATTAAAACAAGAGAAAGTCTATCTTGGGGAATATCAATATCGGAGATATCTAAACTTGCTTGCTAGCTAGCTTGCTATGGGTGGTTAAACAATACTAATATGAGAACAAGAAAATTATTAGTATTATTAAAATAAGAGTAAGAGAGCATATCCTATCAAGAATTTATAAAGAGAATCAAATTGCATGATTGAGATATGAAAAATCGTGTATGTGTGGCTTAAAACCCAGCACACCATAAATGCTTTTTAGTTACATTAGATATTTTTATTAGAAATATCAAATTCCTTGTTCGCACAATAACCACGTGCTGCAGTGGCGACTCGTCAAAACTTTCTCACCCACTGTCACTATAAATCACATTATTTGTGTTTCTCTCACTCACATCCTATGAATCCTCATAAATCATTTACTTATATAAAATAGAGTAAACTGCAAAAATCGTCCCTGTGGTTTACTCAGATTGCAAAAAACGTCCATGTGGTTGGCTAATTGCAGGCAGCCTCCCTGTGGAGGAAAGTTTTCATCATTTTAATCCCTGGTTTTAACTGGCGTTAAATGAAGTCCGTTAGAAGTTACAAGTTTAGTCCTTATGGCCCATGACCATTGCAGCATCCATCCTTTTTTCGTCCGTTTTAACGTTTTCATCCGTTTTTACGCGTTTTTGTCTGCTTTCGCGTGTTTTCGTCTGTTTTTTTACTCCGTTTTTTATGTTTTCGTCTGTTTTTTAACGTTTTCGTCCGTTTCTTTGACGTTTTCGTCCATTTTTTTACGATTTCATCCGTTTTGTTTTCTTACATTATCGTCTGTTTATTTACATTTTTTTGTTTTTTCGTTTTCGCTTGTTTTTTTACGTTTTCATATGCCTTTTTACGTTTGAGTGTGCTTTCTTACGTTTGTGTCCGTTTTTTTTACATTTTACTCCATTTTTTTTACATTTTCTTCAAAAATTAATGAAATTGACGTAAGAGACCGGACTAACAATTAATGAAAACAAAAAAAATAGACGAAACACAATAAGTTACAGATAAAAAAACATAAAAAAAATTGATGAAATTGACAAAAACATAAGAAAGCGAAGGAAAACGTAAAAATAGACGAAAACGAAAAAACAAAAAAAAGTAAGAAAATAACAGACGAAAACTTAGGAAACCGGACTAAAACGTAAAATAACAGATGAAAACGTAAGAAAGCACACTCAAACGTTAAAAAAGCGTAAAAAGGCATATGAAAACGTAAAAAAACAGGCGAAAAAAAAACGTAAGTAAACGATAATATAGGAAAACAAAACGGATGAAATCGTAAAAAAACGGACGAAAACGCAAAAAATGGACGAAAACCTAAAAAATGGACTAAAACATAAAATAACAGATGAAAACGTAAAAAAACAGATGAAAGTGTTAAAAAAACAGATGAAAACGTAAACATAACAAATGAAAACGTCAAAGAAACGGACGAAAACGTCAAAAAACAGACGAAAACGTAAAAAACGGAGTAAAACGTAAAAATTGAACGAAAACATGCAAAAGCGGACGAAAACGCGTAAAAACGGATGAAAACGTTAAAACGGACAAAAAAAAGGATGGACGCTGCAATGGTCATGGGCCACAGGGACTAAACTTGTAACTTCTAACGGACTTCATTTAACGACAGTTAAAACCAGGGACCAAAATGATGAAAACTTTCCTCCACAGGGAGGCCGCCTGCAATTAGCCAACCACAGGGACGTTTTTTGCAATCTGAGAAAACCACAGGGACGATTTTTGCAGTTTACTCTATAAAATATTTTATTTAAGCATATAAAATACATGCACAACGCTCTCAAACACACCCAACACACCCGTGAGCAACTATTCCATGCGCCAAGAATGTTTGCTCACGCGTGAGTTTGTCCTCCATTAGTTAGGGGTGTATGAGGATTGTTTTCTTTTGAAAGAAGTTTAGTGTACCTTATATATCCAAACAACTTTTTTTTTCTTTTGTTATTTATGTGCTTATTTTAGGTTGAAATAATCAGGTAATCAAAGACATGTTTATTTCAAAATGTTTTGAAACGAATTTCACTAAATTTTCTTGTAAGGTACATGATTTGCAAGTAATATTGTTTCGTATATCTCATTCAATAAACCGGAATCATACAAATAGAGTGTAAACCCTATAGATACTTGGGCTTTAGCCCATACAAAATATATTTGGGCATATACTAAATATACAACTACCACTCTCCCGTAATTTGAGCGCTACGACACCGAACACTCAAACTGGAACGAAACTCCTCAAACAAAGCGAACGGCAGACCTTTAGTAAAACTATCTGAATACTGATAACGGGAAGGAACATAAAGAACTCGAACTTGACCAGCAGCAACCAAATCCCGAACAAAATGAATGTCAATCTCTATATGCTTCGTGCATTGATGCTGACCGGATTAGAAGACAAATATACAGCACTGACATTGTCACAGTAAACAAGCGTAGTAGAAGACAAAGGAGTATGCAACTCATGTAGTATTCCATAACCAACATGTCTCAGCAACAACATTAACAATGCCTTGATACTCAGCCTCAGCACTAGAATGAGAAAGCGTTGGTTGACGCTTAGAGGACCATTAGAGTAAGTTGTTGCTGAGAAAAACACAACATCCAGAACTGGATCTCCAAGTAGTAGGGCAACCAGCCCAATCCGCATCCGAGTAAGCAACCAAGGAAGTAGTAGAAGATGAGAACAACTGTAACCCGTAGTCTAAAGTACCCCGAACATACCTCAAAAGCCGTTTATAGGCTGAAAAATGAGGTTCTCTAGGATCATGCATATAGAGACACACCTTGGGTAATCACTTGTGAATTTCTACTACTAAAACTAGCAGCCTCAAGAGAACAAGCAACTGTTATATAACGGAGGCAGAAATAAATAAATAAATATGAGGAATGCAGAAATAAACAACAAGATATAAAAACAAAAAATAAGCATACCTTTGTATATAGAAAAAGAAGAGACTGTGAAGTTCTTAGCCTTTGGACCAATCGAATTTGAGACAACAATAACTGATTTCAAATCCATTATACATGAACTATTATTTATTACTTGAATCTACTTATACCCACGAACAAAGTCTACTTAAAAAGACAAGCTTGATTAAAACAAGAGAAAGTCTATCTTGGGGAATATCAATATCGGAGATATCTAAACTTGCTTGCTAGCTTGCTATGGATGGTTAAACAATACTAATAAGAGAACAAGAAAATTATTAGTATTATTAAAATAAGAGTAAGAGAGCATATCCTATCAAGAATCCCGTGAGAAACTATTCCATGCGCCAAGAATGTTTGCTCACGCGTGAGTTTGTCCTCCATTAGTTAGGGGTGTATGAGGATTGGTTTCTTTTGAAAGAAGTTTACGGTCAGTTCTCGAGTTATTTCATTAAAGAAAAGGGAAGGAAAGTGAAAGGTTTACTCCCACATTGTGTTCTCGAGTTATTTCATTAAAGAAAATGGAAGTAAACTGGAAGTAAAGTTAGTGTTATTTGGATGAATTTGTTTTACTTCTATTTCCGCCCAAATATGGGAGGAAAGTGTTTTACTTCCATTTCATTCCCTTTTCTTTAATGAAATAACTCGAGAACACAGTGTTAGTGTACCTTATATATCCAATTTTTTTTTATTTTTTTTTATTTTTTCTCTTATTTATGTGCTTATTTTAGGTTGAAATAATCAGGTAATCAAAGACATGTTTACTTCAAAATGTGTATATGAGATGATAATAAATTACTTTTTCAACTTCATAACAAATCTAAAATATTTTTTAAATGAATTTCACTAAATTTTCTTGTAAGGTACATGATTTGCAAGTAATATTGTTTCATATATCTCATTCAATAAACCGGAATCATACAAATAGAGTGTAAATCTTATAGATACTTGGCTAAAGCCCATACAAAATATATTTAGGCATATACTAAATATACAACTAACACTCCCACGCAATTTGAGCGCTAGGACACCGAACACTCAAACTGGAACGAAACTCCTCAAACAAAGCGAACGGCAGACCTTTAGTAAAACTATCTGCATATTGATAACGAGAAGGAATATAAAGAACTCGAGCTTGACTAGCAGCAACCAAATCCCGAATAAAATGAATGTCAATCTCTATATGCTTCGTGCGTTGATGTTGAACCGGATTAGACGACAAATATACAACACTAACATTGTCACCGTAAACAAGCGTAGCAGAAGACAAAGGAGTATGCAACTCACGTAGTAAATTCCATAACCAACATGTCTCAGTAACAGCATTAGCAACGCCTTGATACTCAGTGATGAGACGAAAAGTGTTACGCTTTTAGGGGGTCATTTAAGCCCTAATTCGTATAAATGTGATCAAATATTGCCCTAAATCGTTCCTTTTGTCATTTTAGGTACTTTTGAGAGGAATTCTGGAAAACATGCATATTCGGACGTTTTTGGAGCATAAAAGTGAAGAAAACGACAAAGTCTCAAAAGATGAAGATTTACAACCTGACGGCGTCAGAAGTCACAAGGTGACGCCGTCAGAAAGCCTTGACAAAAGAGTGGAAACCAATTATCAAATGACGGGCCAGAGGAAATTTTGGATTTAACACCTGACGCCGTCAGGTGTTAGGAAAAGTAGGCCGTCAGGAGTAAAGTTAAAGAGTGACGGCCCAGAAGGTTTTATAAGGTGACGGCGTCAGAAGTGGATCTAGGCCATCCGAGAAACCTAATGGCGGCGAGCTGACGGCGTCAGCCCTTATAACCTGACGCCGTCAGAGTGTAAAATCTATATATAGTTTTCTAATTTTCATTCATTAGTGTGGAACTTTGTGGAGAACTTTTAGGGCAAACCCTAAAGACGAATTTTCTGTACTTTTTAGGGTTTCCAACCCTTGGAACCCTCATGCTTAATTAAAGATAAGTCTTCACTTTAATTCAATCAATATGTCTATGTGTTGGTTGATTATCTCTTTTGCTTGTCTTTTAATTAACATGTGTAGCTAAATTCTCTTGTGTTTGCTTAGATCTAATGAAACCTAACTATTAATTATTGGTTGATTGGTGTGTGTTGTTGTTTGTTGGGATGATTGTTCCATCAATGTTAGGCTCAAGAAAACTGGCCAACCTCCTTTATGATAACGTACTTGAACGTCTTGGGAAACATGTAGCCAAGGCATACTAGGCTATTAAGGTAGTATTTAACGCATGAGCCACTGTTTACAATCCCTATGGTTGTGCCGTGCATGGCATATGAGGAGATAAGAGCTCATAGAATTGGAGAGATATGTATGCCACTCCATGAGTTATTAGGAATACACCTTTCATCTACACAAGTAACATACATATCAATTAACCGGTAAAAGATAGTTAGGGAGTAATGAAGTCTAAGTAAATACACTTTTCTCCATATAGTTTTCACAACCAAATAGTTTAGTTATTTTATTTTACTTGCAATTGTAGTAATTTTGGGTTAGTTGACTAGCAACTAATTCCGTCCACTCCTTCAAAACCGAGATTTTACTTGCTTTCCTAAAAATATAAAAATACAAAAAGAATCTTCCTTCGCCCTTAGACCTATTAGAGTAGTTTTTCTATCCTAACGAACACTATTCCCTGTGAGAGAACGATCAATCCCCCGTACTTACCACTATCCTATACTACATCGGTCAGGTACACTGCCTGGTGGGGTTGTAAGCCTCTTGAGATCCCTCGAGAGGTAAAACCTGTTGTAAGGTCACAAAACCACGCATCAAGTTTTTGGCGCCGCTGCCGGGGAATAGTTATTGTTTAGGTAGAATTTTTATTTCTTTAGGTCTACTCACTAGATTCCTTTCTAGTGAGATTTTTATTTTCTTTTTCTAGGATTTTCTTTAGTCTATCTTTTTCTTCGTGTTTTTGTTCGTAATCTTTACCATCCGCCATCATGGAAGGTGGTAACATCCTTGATCCCAACAACCTAATTCAACCAAACCACCCACCACAACCAAACCAACCTCCTAGACCCCGCACCTTAGGAGAGTATTCCCGACCTAGCCACCTTGGCTATCGAAACACCATTGAGCTCACTCAAGGAGCCAATGTCACTCCCTTGCGATCCGACACCATCCGGTTGGTGCAAAGCGGATGCGCATTCCATGGACTTCGTTCCGAAGATCCAAACCAACATCTCAAGGATTTCCTCAAAATCGTAGATTCCATAGACCTTGATGTTGCAACTCGAGAGACGACCCGATTGCGTCTCTTCCAATTCTCTCTACGGGACCAAGCTAGTCAATGGCTTGAGCGACTTCCCGCAGGATCCATCACCTCTTGGGACGATCTCACAACTCGTTTCCTTGCTCAATTTTTCCCACCGGGGAGAACTACCAAGCTAAGGAATGATATCTTGGCGTTCCAACAACGCCAAGGCGAAACCCTCTACGAGGCATGGACTCGATTCAAGGACTTACTCCAAAAAGTCCCTCATCATGGCATAGACCTTTGGCTCCAAGTCCAAATCTTCTATGACCACATCAATCTCCACACGAGGCAAACCATTGACCAAGCGGCCGGTGGCAAGCTACGTGATCTAAGTGCGGAACAATCATGGGATCTCCTAGAAGATCTTGCTCTATATGACAACGAAAGTTGGAATGATCCCCGTGATTTGAATAAAACGGTCAAGGCAATATCTTTGCCTTCGAATAATTCAAGCACTTCCGACCGTAGGATCATAGAACTTGAAGACCAAGTCAAGTTTCTCATGAAATCCTACGAAGCTCCTAAACCTTCAAGCCAAGTGAACAAAATCACTTCTTCGTGCGAATTATGTAGTGGTCCCCACGACACTCGTGATTGCATGGAACTCCCCGAACAAGCTTTTGCGGACTACGCATCCACGCGTACCGACGGAGCGGGAGATAAGTGGTACACTTTCAAACCCGAGCCAAACCCTTATGGAGATTCATACAACCCCTCATGGAAAAATCACCCCAACCTTAGGTGGAAGTCAAACCAAAACGCACCCCAAAACAATTCTTCCAACCCACCTAACCGGTTTCAATCCAACGGTAATTCCTCAAACCGTACCTTCAACAACAATCCTTCCAACAACTATGGTAGTACCAACAACTTTGAAGGATTGATGTCCAATTTTATGGCATCTCAAGAAGCTCGCATAGCTAAATTCACATCCGAATTCAATCAACAACAAGTAGAGATGACCAATAAAATTGACAACTTGTTGAAAGCCCTCAACAACCAAGTGCTATCACCCCCACAAAAGGACGCTAGAAACACCAATAGCGAACCACAAATCAAGGACCCCTCTTCATCCAAACATGTCCACTTCGTAAACGTTGTGACCATTAGACCAATTGATAGGAGTGAGAATGATAGTGAATCAAAGGATGAGAGTAAGGAATTAGAGGATGATAGGAAGGCTAAGGTTAGCGAAATAGAAGAAGTAGAGGAGGAGGATTACTTCAATAGGTTACCCACTAAGGAAGAGCGAGCATATCATAAGAATCTATTCGATGACTCCGAGACCCCATACATCCTAGGTAACCCAATTTTCAAGGTGGGCGATCCATCTAATCTCAACATACCATGCAACATCGGGCATTTGCATATTTGGAAAGCGTACATTGACCCTAGATCACCCATTAACATCATGACTAGAGCTCAATACAATTTGATAATGAAAAGTCAACTAGGGTATAGAGTGTTTCCCGATAAGGGATGGATTAGTAACTTCACGGGAAGAGTTAAAGGATTACCGGTTTATGTAGGAAACTTTACCTATGTCACCGACTTTGTGATTGTAGAAGATATCCGCCCAATAATCGATGCAAGTGTGACCCAAGTAGTCTTAGGCAAACCATTTATCGAGGTCTCTAGAATGACTCATGAACCTTCCTTAGGGATAGTCACATTTAAGGATGAGACCGATGAGGTGAACTACCAAATGCCGTATAAGATAGAGCAATACCAACACTTGTCAAACGTTGAGAAGGAGCTCAAACAAGCGGTTTACTATAGGAATGATGAGGATAGACGTAGGGGAGTAGACTATGTCATGAAAAGGATTTTCGGTTTCTATAAGGATTGTTTGAACTTAGGGCCCGAATACAAAACCGGAAAAGAGGATGACTTAGGAACCGAGACCAACGACGAAGTCACGTAACGTACGGTGACTTTGAGTCTAGCTACAAGACTCGTTAATAAAGAAAAGCGCTTCTTGGGAGGCAACCCATGTTTTGTGTGTTTTTGTGTGTTTATTTGATTTTATTTGTTTCCGTATGTAAGTTATATTTCTTGTTATTGATTCATGCTTCAAACTAAATTGTGAAAATGCTTTATTTTGTTTTTAACTTCGTCTTAACTACATATAAAGGTATTTTGCAAAAGCTAAGTGTAAGGGAAATCTAAATCGGTTTATATAGAACGAATGAACATGAATCATAACAATGAAATTAGCATACATATTAGTACTTGTTTGAGTCAAATGCTTGTATCGAGTCATAATGAATTTTTGCAGGAATTCCAGGAAGTAAGATCTAGTTTTTCCAGAATTTTTCCCGGAAGCTTAACATGAGAATTCTGTCAGAACTTTCTGACGGCGTCAGGGTTAACACCTGACGGCGTCAGGTTATAATTTTCTGCAATTTTTGAAAGTTTTGTATTTTTCCGGAAACCTAAAAAGTTTTGTCAATTCTTTAACTTATAATCTCCAGGAATTCTGCAAAATATTCATTCCACAAGCATTATATCTTATTATGTAGATTTTACCGCCGATTTTACGCGAGGTTGGCCTTTATCTTTTTCAGGTTAACAGGTTATTTTGGACAAGAAGACGTTTATTATTTTGGAAGGGAAGCTTTGAACGTTCGTCTATCTTGGAAGAAGATCTAACCATGTTACATCACTATCCACAACAAACGATTCAGGGGAGTATTTGATTTCATTCTTTCATCTTATTTACTTTTACGTCTTTTATTTGAACATTGGGGACAATGTTCGGTTTAAGTGTAAGGGGGGTAAATGAAAGCACCGTTGAGAATATACTTACGCTTGATGTTTTGCTTTGTTTGATAGTAAATTTGTAATAAAACCAAGAGAAATATTTGTTAGGGCAATTTTAGCGCCAATTTAAAATTTTTTACAACATTTAGAAGTGAAACCTTGATCTTAATGAGCGTCTCATGGATAGGAAATTGTATGACTAGCACAAAACCGTACCACTAAAAAATTTTCCACCCCAAATATGTGAGGTTCGCCCCTAGAATTGGTAGGAAAAGCATCCATCTTTGGTGCTATGATGTGAGTACCGGTAGTATTTAGATTCTAGAACTTGCGTTAGGACCATCTCAAATCCACAAGTGAGACTACATTCGTGTAGTTAAGATTTACTACATGATAAGAGGCATTAGGATTAACCCATTGTTTTACACCCGTATATTTGTTATAATTACATTGACTTCATTGGTCAAGTAATTCTCCCACACCCTTTGCGTTGTATCCATTTTTGGTACACGATACCCCTAGTACACCCCTCCGAGCCTATCCTTTCGTTTCGACCTTTGAGCATCTTACTCAAAGTGAGAATTTGTTTACACCCCACTAAATGTACACCCAAATCGCCTTAGCCTACCTTGTATGCACCCACCTTTGGTGCATTATTGTGAAAACATTTGTTAAACCCTTAGTTAATTATCTAGTCAATTACATGGTTGCTAAGTTAAGTCATATCCTTGTACATATTGTTTTGGGACGATTGGGACTCATGGGTAAAGTACTAGTGTAATGGAGTAATGGGGAAGAACAACATTATTACCCCCATATGTGCTAAACATTTTAAAAGTACTCCAAGTTTTTCAATTATCTTAATTCGAGTCATTAGAATAGTAATTGTAAAGTTATGTAAAGATTCAAGTGTAAGGGGAATGCAACTCCCCTATGATGTATTATTTTGGATGGTAGGGCAAGAGTGTATGAAAAAAAAATCGAAAAATCAAGAAAAATAAAAAAAAATATGAAAAAGAAAAGAGAAAAACATACGGACTACCATCCCGTTTCCTTTTATGTTTCTTTTTAGTTTTTGTTATTTCATTTTTAATTTAAGATTGAGTCGAGTCTTGACTTAAGCAACGATGTAGAGTGCATGTATTTGATCATGATAATTAACTTGCCACCATTAAAATACCCTTTATTCCAACCAAACCGTGTTTATCATATCCCTACACCTTACGTTACAACCCTTTGGAAATCCCTCTTTGATAGTTTATCTTAGGTGCTTACGCCTAGTTGGGGAGTAATTGATCCTCTCCCAAGCCTATGGTAATCTATTTGCTATGACAGGTAGTGAGTGTTATTTTCCGTTTTCATTTATGAGATATAATTCTATGACATTTGAGAGATGAGAGAATCCAAACACATCTTGAACTTAACCAGGTCAAATTCAAGATTAGGGGAGGATTGTTGGGAATTCTAGAAATAGCTGCTGAGGAATGCTGCTGATGTATCCTGCGGATAGCATTACTGGTTTCTGCGGATAGTGTTCCTGCTGATAAGAAGATTCTGCGGATATAGTTAATCCGTAGAATGTAGTATTTAGTTTATTTTAGGACAAGATATGTAGAATATCTTCTATTGTCTTAGAGTTATTTGAATCTTGTACGAAGGGTTAGGGTTTCTTGTAGTATAAAAGGAACCCTTGGCCAATGCTTGATGTACGTTTTCTGAAAAACATTATTAGTTGCAAAAGCTAAGTGTAAGGGAAATCAAAATCGATTTATAAAGAACAAATGAACATGAATCATAACAATGAAATCAACATACATATTAGTATTTGTTTGAGTCAAATGCTTGTATCGAGTCATAATGAATTTTTGCAGGAATTCCAGGAAGTAAGATCTAGTTTTTCCAGAATTTTTTCGGAAACTTAACATGAGAATTCTGTC
This sequence comes from Artemisia annua, assembly GCA_014162995.1. Lineage (NCBI taxonomy): Eukaryota > Viridiplantae > Streptophyta > Magnoliopsida > Asterales > Asteraceae > Artemisia > Artemisia annua. Next base: position 85,686 of record LBNU01019073.1, read on the forward strand.
AGATCATTCTGACGGCGTCAGGAATAACACCTGACGGCGTCAGGTTAAAATTTTCTGCAATTTTTGAAAGTTTTGTATTTCTTCCGGAAACCTAAAAAGTTTTGTTAATTCTTTAACTTATAATCTCCAGGAATTCTGCAAAATATCCATTCCACAAGCATTATATCCTAGTATATAGATTTTACCGCCGATTTTATGCGAGGTTGGCCTTTATCTTTTTCAGGTTAACAGGTTATTTTGGACAAGAAGATGATTTATATTTTTGAAGGGAAGCTTTGAGCGTTCGTATTTCTTGGAAGAAGATCTAACCATGTTACCTCATTATCCACATCAAACGATTCAGGGGAGTATTTGATTGCATTCTTTCATTTTATTTACTTTTACGTCTTCTATTTGAACATTGGGGACAATGTTCAGTTTAATTGTAAAGGGGGTAAATGAAAGCACCGTTGAGAATACACTTACGCTTGATGTTTTGCTTTGTTTGATAGTAAATTTGTAATAAAACCAAGAGAAATATTTGTTAGGGCAATTTTAGCGCCAATTTAAAATTTTTTACAACATCTAGAAGTGAAACCTTGATCTTAGTGAGCGTCTCATGGATAGGAAATTGTATGACTAGCACAAAAAATGTACCACTAAAAAATTTTCCACCCCAAATATGTGAGGTTCGCCCCTAGAATTGGTAGGAAAATCATCCATCTTTGGTGCTATGATGTGTGTACCGGTAGTATTTAGATTCTAGAACTTGCGTTAGGACCATCTCAAATCCACAAGTGAGACTACATTCGTGTAGTTAAGATTTACTACATAAGAGGCATTAGGACTAACCCATTGTTTTACACCCGTATATTTGTTATAACTACATTGACTTCATTGGTCATGTAATTCTCCCACACCCTTTGCGTTGTATCCATTTTTGGTACACGATACCCCTAGTACACCTCTCCGAGCCTATCCTTTCGTTTCGATCTTTGAGCATCTTACTCAAAGTGAGAATTTGTTTACACCCCACTAAATGTACACCCAAATCGCCTTAGCCTACCTTGTATGCACCCACCTTTGGTGCATTATTGTGACAACATTTGTTAAACCCTTAGTTAATATTCTAGTCAGTTACATGGTTGCTAAGTTAAGTCATATCCTTGTACATATTGTTTTGGGACGATTGTGACTCATGGTTAAAGTACTAGTGTAATGGAGTAATGGGGAAGAACAACATTATTACCCCCATATGTGCTAAACATTTTAAAAGTACTCCAAGTTTTTCAATTATCTTAATTCGAGTCATTAGATTAGTAATTGTAAAGTTATGTAAAGATTCAAGTGTAAGGGGAATGCAACTCCCCTATGATGTATTATTTTGGATGGTAGGGCAAGAGTGTATGAAAAAAAAATCGAAAAATCAAGAAAAATACAAAAAAA
>LBNU01019073.1:87627-106202 GCA_014162995.1 Artemisia annua
TAGGTAAATTCTTCTTGTGTTTGCTTAGATCTAATGAAACCTAACTATTAATTATTGGTTAATTGATGTGTTGTTGTTTGTTGGGATGATTGTTCCATCAATATTAGGCTCAAGAAAACTAGCCAACCTCCTTTATGGTAATGTGCTTGAACGTCTTGGGAAACATGTAGCCAAGGCATACTAGGCTATTAAGGTAGTATTTAACGCATGAGCCACTGTTTACAATCCCTATGGTTGTCTCGTGCATGGCATAGGAAGAGATAAGAGCTCATAGAATTGGAGAGATGTGTATGCCACTCCATGAGTTATTAGGAATACACCTTATATCCACACAAGTAACATACATATCAATTAACCGGTAAAAGATAGTTAGGGACTAATGAAGTCTAAGTAAACACACTTTTCTCCATATTGTTTTCACAACCAAATAGCTTAGATATTTTATTTTACTTGCAATTGTAGTAATTTTGGGTTAGTTGACTAGCAACTAATTCCGCCCAATTCTTCAAAACCGAGATTTTACTTGCTTTCATAAAAATATAAAAATACAAAAAGAATCTTCCTTCACCCTTAGACCTATTAGAGTAGTTTTTCTATCCTAACGAACACTATTCCCTGTGAGAGAACGATCAATCCCCCGTACTTACCACTATCCTATACTACATCGGTCAGGTACACTCCCTGGTGGGGTTGTAAGCCTCTTGAGATCCCTCGAGAGGTAAAACCTGTTGTAAGGACACAAAACCACGCATCACTATTCCCAACTAGGGTCAAAACGCCTTAGCTCTAGGTCAACCTCTACTTCCGTCTAACCTAAACTAGCCAACACAATAGCAAAACGAAGTAGTAGCAGGTCCAAGAAATTAGTTGCATGCTTTCTCCCCAAGTTTAGAAAACAATTAAAACAATTAAAATACGAGTAAATGTGGGGCTATGAACTGACCTCAGGTCCAGCAAACAGCACAAAACCACAAATATATCGAAAGCAGGCTAACACAACAATCCAATCAAAAGGACAACATGAACAGCTCAAAGGTAGCTTAGCTCTATACCAACCAAGTCCGCTTGACACTATCAAATATCAGGAACAGGCGGGATTGTAGCTAGCAAGTGGCAGCAACTACGGACTCGGCACTACCTAATAATATAGACTTGTTTTAGAACATATATTTCCAAATAGTATTTCTATCCCCAAATGTATTCCAATTCCATTTTACTTTCCGAAATAATCTTGGGAAATCATTTGTTAGTGTTTGGTATCGTTTGGTATCGTCGTGTGTGTGAGTGTGCGTTAGAGACAAAGTCTCGACTCAAGTGAACTTACGCCAAACTAGCACATCAAGTAAGTTCACATACGTACAAGTCAAGTAGCACATAAGAGCATATCATAGCAATCAAGTCAAATAGTTCAAGTTTTACTCACAACAAGTCAAACAAGTCAAGTTTCATGTCAAGGCTAAGGTCAAAGGATATGACCTTAAGAGTCGATAAGTTTCCGTACGAAGGGTTGGTCTCTTATCAAGTTGTTAACTTGGTAAGCCTAACCATGCTTCCGTTTACTTATTGATTCCAAAGTTATATCGCTTATGATAGTCGTAGGATACATTTCTCATTAATATTATCATCTAATACTTTCATTGGATTCCCATTGGGCTTGTCGGTCCATTAGATCCAATGTTCGTACTACGGTGATCTATTAATGTTAAACCGATCCGAAACTTTCTCACGATAGAGGTGTAATAATTACCTTAAGAATAAATTATTGAAGTTTCACGTACACTTGAATATTTAATAACTCGTTTCATGTAAACGTTTATTTTCAAAAAGTCCTTATGCTTTTATCTCAAAACCTTTCCTTTTTAAAACTTTATTAACCCATTGGTTTCATATAGTTAACAATGTTTCTGATAAGTATTAAGCTAACTTAATAGTTAATAGTTATCGTTAACGTTATTATCTATCGCCTCACTTATTTATTTATATAAGTGAACGTATATATGTATGTTGGCATACTAATATACCTTGACTCATATAGATATATAAGTTAGCCGTTGTCTCATATTNTGGTTAAGAGATGAGACTCGTTATGTGTTCTTTGACATAATATGGTAATACATGTTTGGTTTGTGCAAAGTCGGAGTTACTTTGACTTTCTAGTCACGGTTGACTCTGACAACGCCGTAACATTGGGCATTTGAGCTTTACTTGATTATGTGGACCGGGAAGTCATGACTCGGACACGTGGACTTGAATATGTGATAACTCGTAGACCTTGATTTGATAAAAGCTCACTTATACATATATATCGCACTTATATACATTTGACTTATATATATGGATAAGTGAGCTTTTATCAAATCAAGGTCTACGAGTTATCACATATTCAAGTCCACGTGTCCGAGTCATGACTTCCCGGTCCACATAATCAAGTAAAGCTCAAATGCCCAATGTTACGGCGTTGTCAGAGTCAACCGTGACTAGAAAGTCAAAGTAACTCCGACTTTGCACAAACCAAACATGTATTACCATATTATGTCAAAGAACACATAATGAGTCTCATCTCTTAACCAAGTCATAAATTCAAACCCACTATCCAAACTACAATCTCTTATAGCCGTCTACCGCTCACGTCCAACTTAATCTCCGTCAACTATTATTCGTCACAATATTGCCATTACCACTTCGACCAAATACCTTTATTTACCAAAGCAAGCTACAACAACAATAATCAATAACCACTAACAATCTCATGCATGGCCGAGACCCTAGTGGTCTCGACTCAATCCTTCTCGGCAAAACTCAACGACAACAACAACTAACAATCACAGCAGCAACTACAAGCAACAAGCATGAACTAAACGAATACCGTGACCGTGAGCATCGGCTCACGGTTTTTGGCTCACCTCAATACAAATCTAAACCCACAATCTTAACTCCAGTTCTCAGCCACAATACACGGTGTGAAAACAAATCCAAGACTGACCATAAACAAAACAACAACAACGAGAGCAAAAACACCAAGATAGCTGTGAGCTTAAGCTCACGGTTTGCATGATTCGACACAAACAAGCACACTTTTGATACCAAACTTAGTTTTCATGTTTTTATCTATCAAAAACAATAAAACCCGTTTATATTTCATCCCAAATCCAAGATCTAAAACTGAGTTGACTTGTATCTTGTCAACTCGCGTGTGGGTGACGCGTGACCTACCTTTTCTTCTCGATTCACTCACGTGGTGTGTCAAAATGGTGGTGGCGATGGTTCTCAGTGGTAGTGGGGCAAGGTTCGGGATGGTGAGGTTTGCTTTGGGGTGCGTGTAACATATCACAAGAAAGAGTAACTCATGAGGAGTAAAATGATGGTGATGGTGTAGCCGGATGACGGGCGGTGATGGTGGTTTGGGTGTGGCAGCCGGCGGTGGCTCAAGAGAGAGAAGAGAGAGATGTGAGATGTGAGATGAAGATGATGTATGAAAAAGGGAGGCTAGGGTTAAGGGTTATAATACTCGAAATTTGCCAAATAGTCCCTACATGTTCAATATTTTCAAAAAGGGTGCCAAAACATAGACTTACGGTGTTAAATCTTAATAAACTCTCCCTAAAATACATACTTTTATTCACCAAAAATACTAAATGTTATAAACATAAATTTTAAATCGCCACCGTTCACTTAAATACATTTTCCCATTAAATTTTGATTATAAACACGTTTATAAAAATAACACATGACCGTTTCTCATTAAATCTCGGCTCTCACTTCCCGAGCCCATATTTATTATCAAAAATCCTCAATACGCGTTTATATGTATGCCATCATTTTGAAATAGGTCTTCCCATAAAGCGTGACTAGAAATACGCCTCTATTTATTTTGCGTAACAAAACTTTAAATATATCGTATTATTAGGTTCCTAGTGCCAGAGTCGAAGTAGTGCCTAACTTAACGCCATAGAAATGGTCTAACGACAAATATTCCACATAAATGATCAACGACATGAATCAAATTCAACACAAATAAATCACCAATTCCCATAATTCTGAAAAACCGTTTCAATAAAATTAACAATTCGTTTTAATTTATATATCAGTATTTTAAATCCGATTCTCAAATTTACCAGTTGTCACAGCCTCCCAGCCTCAGAAGAAACCCGTCCCGGGTTTCACTTAGAATTAGTCATCAATATCGAATAGAGATATAACAGATTCACTGGATTTTATCCTCAAACTCATCACGTGAGTGGGGGGCTATCTCAAAATTTCCAACAGGTTCAATGACAACGATATAACTTGGCTTAGATCGTCCGATTTTTCGTGAATAGGAATTCAACGAGCTCCTCAAGGAGTTTGATGTTCATCATTATGGAATAGAAAATTTACGGCGGTAATCTCTCTCGGAAGTTTCCTTCCGGATTACACATCAAGAGTCTTGTGGGTTTCTCCAAGTCCCGATAAAAGCACGATTATCGCGAGTTAGATCTAGTAAGAATTCTTGAGCAAAACAGAATAGCAAGGATTAAGTTTTTTTCACGTTTAATCAACATATTCCACCATCTCTAGGTGACACTTTAATCATCCTCTTGCTCTACCTTTCGAATCTTAATATTCATTTCGGCAGTCTCACGAATGAAAATCGATATAGCGAATTTGCTGTCTCCAATTCCAGCCTAGCGAGTCTTAGGTTGGTATATACAACCATAAAGAATTTTGAACGACATGATTTCAACGTCGGGCGGCTTTTCATTAACTCAGGAAAGTTTGGGGACGGACGGATGTCTCTCCCAGCCTCCTTTCAAAGTTACTAATGGTAGCTCAAGGCGTTATTCTCGGCGTACGAAACGATTCTCTTACTCTGACCATCTAATTGGGGAGGTTACATGATACTCCTATTACCACTCGTCCCCATGGTCATCTGTAGAGGTTTCCGGAACCTCAGTATAAAACGATAGTCTTAACGAGACGTGATAGAAATCGGCACTCTATGCCCTGAAGTCAACTTCACTCAAGAACAACGATCAATTTCATCCATACTATTACTTGTCAATAACTCAAAGATAACTAGATTCAATAAGGTGATCATAATTTCCCAGATGGTATTACAACCACTATCTGTTCTTGGAAATTTGATGACAATTCCATAGTGGTCCTCTTCCACTCATGACTCGAAATTTGAATAGTTATAAGACGTAACGGTCTCTAGTGTCTGACGTTCGTCTCTCGGCACTCTTAGTATTCGTTGACATGTATTGCAATGTCAACCTCTATGCTCGGCCATCAATATTGCCACTTCTGATCTTAATACATCTTATCCAATTTGAAATAACTAGAGTATCCTCATTCGTGCTCTCGTGCACTATCCAACCTTGGGTACTCCGTGAGGAGGTATCCAGCTTTTATCCTTAAAGGATAAGGTTCCATCTGAACAGTCTACGTATCCATTCCTATTCTCGAACTTACCGAAAAAGTTCCCATAGCTGTCAATTCTTCTCTTTTGACAATCCCAACGTGTAAATCAAAGGCAACTATCGGGTAGCCTATCTCGATGGAATAAGCCTTTCCATCTTCGAGCAAAATCACCGAAACCTTAAACCCCGTAACAACTTGATTTTAGCTTAATCTCGCAACTCATCAAACAAGAACTGTCACGAGATTAGACCGTGTATCAAGTTGTTGAGAAATAAGAATTTAACGTCGTCGATGATTTGGCTCAATTCAGGAATTGCTCAAAACAACGAATAGGTACCTACGGTAAAAATTCAGTGTTCACCAAGCGGTTTCAATGTGCGTACAGCTCGACTAAAAGCGTCAGCAACATATTCTCCTTACACCTATAATAGCAAATCTTTGCAGTAGTTACCACCATGTAATTCTCTATAACTACTCTACCGTGATGGTCCGTTCTTTCCGGTCTAGGGTATGTCGTACCCTCATGTTGGGTGTATACTATACACCTTGTACACTACCAGTATTGTCTCCCAGATTCTGGGTGCAAGTACAACCGCACCCAAAGTTCACTCCGGATTGGAATGGCTTTTTTCGCACATCTCACTTTGGCGAGGGACGTAATCCACTCCTCCTCAATTCACATCAAACAATTCAGAAATCTTTATACAAAACATCGAAATCTATAATAGCGTCTACACTTTTCTCTGAAACAGCTAGATAGGTGTTCTTCACCGTTCCCTCCTTGGAAATTATTCTGCTTCCTTTCCATTCATATCAAAACGTTCCTCGATTTTTTCACGAAACACCAAGACTTTGCAACCACATCTGCACTTTCCTTTGAATGATAAGAACAGGCGTACTACACCATTCTCTCTTTGGAAGTTATCCTACTTCCTATCTACTTTCCACTAATTTACCCTTTACCTAGCTCTCCGAAATCTCCCAGCAATTCCCAATTATTGACGTCTCTCATTCAGACTGGCAAGGGAATTCTCCACCCTTGATTGACCAACTCTTGATGAGATCCATGGAAATACAATTCACGCGATTAAGAGATCTCACAATCGTAGTCGAATTCATACTCATAGGGTTCCGTATTACAGCTATTTCCTTCTCCATCTGTTACGGTGTCACACCCTGGTGTCCTCCGTGTTTCTCTACATACTTTTCTCAGTGGTTTTAGGATATCTGGGGTCGAATACTATCGCAACCCATTCTATTAGAGTTCTCATCAGCGATTCCTGGAGGCGGTTGGGCGACGGCTGACCATCAGACACACTTTAGGGCTACACTAACCATAACAAGTATGAACGTAGTCTTAGGGATTTCTCTCTTCCCAATACATCATTGCTGGCAGCATCGAAATCATGGGTTGTTCCTTTGACATTTCGCTCGAACATCGGAGTTGATCGAACAGATCATCGATCTTCGGTAACGGGCATCGAATTTTGCATCGGTAGCTTATTCGACTTTCGATAGTTTGGGTATACGCGAAAACACCTATTCTCCTTCCTTATAGGTCTCACCATAGCTCCCTATGTTGACAACTCGGCCGCATGAACCCCCTTCTTTGACAACTCTGTCAATCTTTTCGAAGGCTCTTCCAGTTCAGTACGGCGGTTTGATGAGGTATTTGGGCTAGGGATGCGGCGCCAGATCTCAACTCGACCTGAAATTTCACTTGTCTAACAGGTGGGATTCCGGCAAGTCGTCTAGGACTATTCCTAGGGAATCCGAACGATTTGCACGTATTCCATACATTTTTCACTCTTCTCCTTCTCCTTAGTAACAAGGCAGGTGTTCACTCGCTGCTACTATAAGTTAACTGCTTCCAGAATTTAATCGTCGTAGTGTATGACATGATTGCTTCAAGCAAGCACATCTCTCTACCACTTACGAGATCATGAGTCATCAGGAATTCGTCCAACTCGAAGTCTTCGTTTATGCATTGCTCAGGGTCCTAGAATTATCGGAAAGATAGGGTTGCATAGGACGCTATCCAAAAGAGTTTCTCTTTCCGGGATGAAAATTAGCGTAATGGAATCTTCGGAATCAAAGTACGGCGTCGATTACGGCTGGATTTCATAGGACGGTAGAGGAATAAAATCACCCTTAAATGAAAGCGTTTGGATAGAGGATGAGAAAAATTAATTTCTCGATGAGGGTTTAAGCAACTACTCTTAGCATCACATGATTAGTACCTGAATTATACATAGGTGGCCAGGCTTTGTATAATTGAGGTCCAATGATGTCATGCTGAGTTTAGTTACAAGAACGAGTGATCAACCCTTTCAGGTGTGAGAACCGTATTCAAGTTGATGATAGCAGCTGATAGGAGGTAATGATATAAACAGTCACGGTAGATGAAATAAAGCGAGACCCTAGTGGTCTCGGCTCAATCCTTCTCGGCATAACTCAACGACAACAACAACTAACAATCATAGCAGCAACTACAAGCAACAAGCATGAACTAAACGAATACCGTGACCGTGAGCATCGGCTCACGGTTTTTGGCACACACCTCAATACAAATCTAAACCCACGATCTTAACTCAAGTTCTCAGCCACAATACACGGTGTGAAAACAAATCCAAGACTGACCATAAACAAAACAACAACAACGAGAGCAAAAACACCAAGATAGCTATGAGCTTAAGCTCACGGTTTGCCCGACTCGACACAAACAAGCACACTTTTGATACCAAACTTAGTTTTCATGTTTTTATCTATCAAAAACAATATAACCCGTTTATATTTCATCCCAAATCCAAGATCTAAAACTGAGTTGACTTGTATACGAGTCAACTCGCGTGTGGGTGACGCGTGACCTACCTTTTCTTCTCGTTAAGGGTTATAATACTCGAAATTTGCCAAATAGTCCCTACATGTTCAATATTTTCAAAAAGGGTGCCAAAACATAGACTTACGGTGTTAAATCTTAATAAACTCTCCCTAAAATACATACTTTTATTCACCAAAAATACTAAATGTTGCAAACATAAATTTTAAATCGCCACCGTTCACTTAAATACATTTTCCCATTAAATTTTGATTATAAACACGTTTATAAAAATAACACATGACCGTTTCTCATTAAATCTCGGCTCTCACTTCCCGAGCCCATGTTTATTATCAAAAATCCTCAATACGCGTTTATATGTATGCCATCATTTTGAAATAGGTTTTCCCATAAAACGTGACTATAAATACGCCTCTATTTATTTTGCGTAACAAAACTTTAAATATATCGTATTATTAGGTTCCTAGTACCAGAGTCGAAGTAGTGCCTAACTTAACGCCATAGAAATGGTCTAACGACAAATATTCCACATAAATGATCAACGACATGAATCAAATTCAACAAAAATAAATCACCAATTCCCATAATTCTGAAAAACCGTTTCAATAAAATTAACAATTCGTTTTAATTTATATATCAGTATTTTAAATCCGATTCTCAAATTTAACAGTTGTCACAGCCTCCCAGCCTCAGAAGATACCCGTCCCGGGTTTCACTTAGAATTAGTCATCAATATCGAATAGAGATAGAACAGATTCACTGGATTTTATCCTCAAACTCATCACGTGAGTGGGGGGCTATCTCAAAATTTCCAACAGGTTCAATGACAATGATATAACTTGGCTTAGATCGTCCGATTTTTCGTGAATAGGAATTCAACGAGCTCCTCAAGGAGTTTGATGTTCATCATTATGGAATAGAAAATTTACGGCGGTAATCTCTCTCGGAAGTTTCCTTCCGGATTACACATCAAGAGTCTTGTGGGTTTCTCCAAGTCCCGATAAAAGCACGAGTATCGCGAGTTAGATCTAGTAAGAATTCTTGAGCAAAACAGAATAGCAAGGATTAAGTTTTTTTTCACGTTTAATCAACGTATTCCACCATCTCTAGGTGACACCTTAATCATCCTCTTGCTCTACCTTTCGAATCTTAATATTCATTTCGGCAGTCTCACGAATGAAAATCGATATAGCGAATTTGCTGTGTCCAATTCCAGCCTAGCGAGTCTTAGGTTGGTATATACAACCATAAAGAATTTTGAACGACATGATTTCAACGTCGGGCGGCTTTTCATTAACTCAGGAATGTTTGGGGACGGACGGATGTCTCTCCCAGCCTCCTTTCAAAGTTACTAATGGTAGCNGAATGAAAATCGATATAGCGAATTTGCTGTGTCCAATTCCAGCCTAGCGAGTCTTAGGTTGGTATATACAACCATAAAGAATTTTGAACGACATGATTTCAACGTCGGGCGGCTTTTCATTAACTCAGGAATGTTTGGGGACGGACGGATGTCTCTCCCAGCCTCCTTTCAAAGTTACTAATGGTAGCTCAAGGCTTTATTCTCGGCGTACGAAACGATTCTCTTACTCTGACCATCTAATTGGGGAGGTTATGTGATACTCCTATTACCACTCATCCCCATGGTCATCTGTAGAGGTTTCCGGAACCTCAGTATGAAACGATAGTCTTAACGAGACGTGATAGAAATTGGCACTCTATGCCCTGAAGTCAACTTCACTCAAGAACAACGATCAATTTCGTCCATACTATTACTTGTCAATAACTCAAAGATAACTAGATTCAATAAGGTGATCATAATTTCCCAGATGGTATTACAACCACTATCTATTCTTTGAAATTTGATGACAATTCCATAGTGGTCCTCTTCCACTCATGACTCGAAATTTGAATTGTTATAAGACGTAACAGTCTCTAGTGTCTGACGTTCGTCTCTCGGCACTCTTAGTATTCGTTGACATGTATTGCAATGTCAACCTCTATGCTCGGTCATCAATATTGCCACTTCTGATCTTAATACATCTTATCCAATTTGAAATAACTAGAGTATCCTCATTCGTGCTCTCGTGCACTATCCAACCTTGGGTACTCCGTGAGGAGGTATCCAGCTTTTATCCTTAAAGGATAAGGTTCCATCTGAACAGTCTACATATCCATTCCTATTCTCGAACTTACCGAAAAAGTTCCCATAGCTGTCAATTCTTCTCTTTTGACAATCCCAGCGTGTAAATCAAAGGCAACTATCGGGTAGCCTATCTCGATGGAATAAGCCTTTCCATCTTCGAGCAAAATCACCGAAACCTTAAACCCCGTAACAACTTGATTTTAGCTTAATCTCGCAACTCATCAAACAAGAACTGTCACGAGATTAGACCGTGTATCAAGTTGTTGAGAAATAAGAATATAACGTCGTCGATGATTTGGCTCAATTCAGGAATTGCTCAAAACAACGAATAGGTACCTACGGTAAAAATTCAGTGTTCACCAAGCGGTTTCAATGTGCGTACATACTGCTCGACTAAAAGCGTCAGCAACATATTCTCCTTACACCTATAATAGCAAATCTTTGCAGTAGTTACCACCATGTAATTCTCTATAACTACTCTACCGTGATGGTCCGTTCTTTCCGGTCTAGGGTATGTCGTACCCTCATGTTGGGTGTATACTATACACCTTGTACACTACCAGTATTGTCTCCCAGATTCTGGGTGCAAGTACAACCGCACCCAAAGTTCACTCCGGATTGGCATGGCTTTTTTCGCACATCTCACTTTGGCGAGGGACGTAATCCACTCCTCCTCAATTCACATCAAACAATTCAGAAATCTTTATACAAAACATCGAAATCTATAATAGCGTCTACACTTTTCTCTGAAACAGCTAGATAGGTGTTCTTCACCGTTCCCTCCTTGGAAATTATTCTGCTTCCTTTCCATTCATATCAAAACGTTCCTCGATTTTTTCACGAAACACCAAGACTTTGCAACCACATCTGCACTTTCCTTTGAATGATAAGAACAGGCGTACTACACCATTCTCTCTTTGGAAGTTATCCTACTTCCTCTCTACTTTCCACTAATTTACCCTTTACCTCCTCTATGTTCAGTCTACTAAGGTGTTGCTATCTCGGGAGACTTTCGTTAGCTCTCCGAAATCTCCCAGCAATTCCCAATTATTGACGTCTCTCATTCAGACTGGCAGGGGAATTCTCCACCCTTGATTGACCAACTCTTGATGAGATCCATGGAAATACAATTCACACGATTAAGAGATCTCACAATCGTAGTCGAATTCATACTCATAGGGTTCCGTATTACAGCTATTTCCTTCTCCATCTGTTACGGTGTCACACCCTGGTGTCCTCCGTGTTTCTCTACATACTTTTCTCAGTGGTTTTAGGATATCTGGGGTCGAATACTATCGCAACCCATTCTATTAGAGTTCTCATCAGCGATTCCTGGAGGCGGTTGGGCGACGGCTGACCATCAGACACACTTTAGGGCTACACTAACCATAACAAGTATGAACGTAGTCTTAGGGATTTCTCTCTTCCCAATACATCGTTGCTGGCAGCATCGAAATCATGGGTTGTTCCTTTGACATTTCGCTCGAACATCGGAGTTGATCGAACAGATCATCGATCTTCGGTAACGGGCATCGAATTTTGCATCGGTAGCTTATTCGACTTTCGATAGTTTGGGTATACGCGGAAACACCTATTCTCCTTCCTTATAGGTCTCACCATAGCTCCCTATGTTGACAACTCGGCCACATGAACCCCCTTCTTTGACAACTCTGTGAATCTTTTCGAAGGCTCTTCCAGTTCAGTACGGCGGTTTGATGAGGTATTTGGGCTAGGGATGCAGCGCCAGATCTCAACTCGATCTGAAATTTCACTTGTCTAACAGGTGGGATTCCGGCAAGTCGTCTAGGACTATTCCTAGGGAATTCGAACGATTTGCACGTATTCCATACGTTTTTCACTCTTCTCCTTCTCCTTAGTAACAAGGCAGGTGTTCACTCGCTGCTACTATAAGTTAACTGCTTCCAGAATTTAATCGTCGTAGTGTATGACATGATTGCTTCAAGCAAGCACATCTCTCTACCACTTACGAGATCATGAGTCATCAGGAATTCGTCCAACTCGAAGTCTTCGTCTATGCATTGCTCAGGGTCCTAGAATTATCGGAAAGATAGGGTTGCATAGGACGCTATGCAAAAGAGTTTCTCTTTCCAAGATGAAAATTAGCGTAATGGAATCTTCGGAATCAAAGTACGGCGTCGATTACTGCTGGATTTCATAGGACGGTAGAGGAATAAAATCACCCTTAAATGAAAGCGTTTGGATAGAGGATGAGAAAAATTAATTTCTCGATGAGGGTTTAAGCAACTACTCTTAGCATCACATGATTCGTACCTGAATTATACATAGGTGGACAGGCTTTGTATAATTGAGGTCCAATGATGTCATGCTGAGTTTAGTTACAAGAACGAGTGATCAACCCTTTCAGGTGTGAGAACCGTATTCAAGTTGATGATAGCAACTGATAGGAGGTAATTATATAAACAGTCACGGTAGATGAAATAAAGCATTAGATACTAACAAGGATGAATAAGAAACGATCATAGAAAGGTAACGGATAGAAGAGGGTCCTAAGTTCGCACGATTCTAGGCATATCACGAGGATCTCAGGACATTGAACTTAAGCAATTCTACTTGATATCATTCCTAGGACAGTCATTCCTTGACTTCACGTCTTACTCCATGTATCCTCTTCCTTCTCGATTTTTCTTTAGCTCTACAACACCCTCGTTTCTACAGTTTCCAATACTCATTCACGTAATGTTCCTTCTTTCTTCATTTAACACTTGCGACACTAGCCTTCAGATCTAACCCAAAGGTAATCTGAACCAATGCATGAGTCTTAGATCTATGGTCTCTGGCTAAGTGTCCAACCTACAACACTTACGACACGTCTCAGCACACCAACCAGGGTGGTGGGGCTCGTAATGGTCGCACTTAGGTTGATTCTCAGTGTATCTCAGATTTTCTCCAGCTTTGATAGCATAAGCCTCAACAACTTCTCGTCATTCGTCGGGTTTTCTCTCACCTTTTCGAATTCTCTCCATTTCCTCTTGTTTTTCGCTATCTCAGTGACAACATCATCAACTAATGGGTTCTAACAAGCCCGAGTCTGCTCCATGGTGTCGTGTAGGCTAGTTGTCTCAGCCGAGATTACATTGTCTCGGATTGGTTGAGACAATCCTTCAATGTAATGCTCGATCTCACAAGCCTCACTCCTTACCATATCAGGGCACTATTGGAATATCTTAAAGAAGCGGTGAGTGTAGGTTTGTAGCTCAGTACTTCTCACCTCGTGCTTCCAAAATTCGACTTCTCGTTCCTTGAGTGGTCTTCCCACTACCTCTTGTTGTCAACCACTTCCTTATTCATATCTCATCCCATTAGACATTCAAAGTACTACAAAGTGTAGCTCGTCACTAGGTAACACGTCATCCTCGTTAGATGAGGGCAGTCCATCCATGTAGTGCTCTATCTTATGCGCTTCGGTATGAGCTATCTCAAGTCACCGCAGTGACAGCTCCTAGAAATTACAGACCAGCTTGGCATGTCGATGCCTCTCGCCTCCTGATTCCGCACTTCCATCTCTCATCGTTCTCACCTTACCACAAATGAGTAGTTTCTAAACAATATCACCTTAAATTATCCTCAAAACATAGAATAAGTCACCTTGATGCTCCTATCTAGTGAACAAGGCCTCCTTCGCCTTAGATTTCCTTCCTCTTCAACGCATCAGACCAACAACCTCCTCGATCCCTCCAATTCAATTTCCATGCGACTCTATAACCCCTCATGCGCTCCCTTACAGGCATCGTTTGCGGTTCATGAAGTTCGCAACACGTCTTGGTGGGACCGGGTTGTTCGTGGTTTAGTTTAGAATGGTTATGGCTGACCACAACGACCTTTGTGAATATCATCAGCTAGATGTGCCCGCGCGGCATTGGTATGAGTATCCATCATTATCGTGTCGATACCAGATCTTCCAAATTTCATCAACGGCAAATAGAAGCGGAGTTGGTAACTAAAAGCTAGGATATCTAACCGAGAATTATTCGATTCAGGGTTCGCAACAATCGAATCCACAACTATTCGTACTCTTAACGCAATAGTTTTAAGGTGGTTTCTCAGATGATGCTAGATGGCATTTCGGAACAATAGGACGAATGTCCGATCTCAACATTAATTGATAACGAATATGACGGAACATATGGGTAGGTTACCACTCTAGAATCGATTAGTGAGGGCTGGATAGGGAGGAGATACAGTCTATGACAACGGTGGTATATAATTATCGTATTCAGGGCATCACACACAATTTACGAGTCATAAGGGTGGGTCATACGCTAATAAATTTCCTCCGACGCACTTATCGGCCCTATTGGGTTCGTCAACCCTAGAAGTCCGATAACTGTTGCGGTCTGGTTTATTAACGTTAAACCAACCCGTAACTCAAACAATAACCAAATCTTCCAAATCAATATACCACATATCTCATCAATCAAATATAATTTCAATTCTAATACCACATAATTCGCAATATATTATTAACGCAATTATCACATAACTCAAGATACGTTCAAAGGCACATAAGTCCAAACATAAGTTCAAATCAATTATCATATAATTCTCAACTATATCCAAATCAAGAAGTCAATGCATCGCGCATTGCTCTAATCATGCTTAATCAAGCTCGAATAATTCTCAATATGCCATTCGATGATAAAATCGAGGTTTCCAATGATTTCCAAATCGTCTCAATCACTTATCAAACAAGATCATCAAATAAACACGCAAAGGGAATAGTGAAGTCCTAATGCAACACTAGTTTCCCGCGTCTAACTTCCAAATCACAAACGCATCATATACTTATATACTCTCAAGTCCAACAATCATAGTGAAATGTTCAAATCGCATACTTAAGTTCTCGCATCTATCCCAAAATAATCATTTCGTATTCTCATAGCGTTCAAAACTTATCTTAAGGGAAATACTTTGGCTTGGCAGCTGGCAGGCGTCGGTCGAGGATCGATTTTAATAAAAAGAGTTTTATGAAAATGGTTATAGTTTAGGTTTTTGAAAGTTACCTAGTTCTCTATAACCTGGCTCTGATACCAATCTGTAACACCCCCAAAATTCGTACAACGGAAGAGTTAACAAGTTTTCGAGGTGCTACTACAATGGGTAGACATCACAAGTATAGATAACGAGATAGCATGTATTTGAATGCAAAAAGAAATCCATCATTTGGTTACAAAGTTTGCATTCATCAATCTAGTAGAGGAAAGCCCATAAATGAATAAAAGATAGGTCCTCATAGTAAAATCAGAGTTCTTGTCGATCCTTCAGACACACCAATTGCCAAGCCTCCAAAAGTAAGTAGGTCATGCTAATATCTTAGATACCTGAGAAAGAAATGCTAAAAATCAGCAACGCTGGTGAGTTCATAGGTTTAAAGTTAAAAGAATACGGGACCTGAAGAGTTTAGTGCTATGTGTAACTAGAGCAGGCATAGACATCACAATCCAACATCATCACAATCGCAATTAATAGTTTATCATCTTAGGAAATATGAATGGTAATAGCGAGCGGGCCCCTCAACGGTCACTAGCCGGGCCACAGCAAGGAACCACCTGTTACTGCCCCGGATCTAGGCCGCAGCAGAGTCTATTCCAAACTAGGTTCAAAACGCCCTAGCTCTAGGTCACCCTCTACTTCCGTCTAACCTAAACTAGCCAACACAATAGCAAAACGAAGTAGTAGCAGGTCCAAGAAAATAGTTGCATGCTTTCTCCCCCAAGTTTAGAAAACAATTAAAACAATTAAAATACGAGTAAAAGTGGGGCTATGAACTCACCTCAGGTCCAGCAAACAGCACAAAACCACAAATATATCGAAAGCAGGCTAACACAACAATCCACTCAAAAGGACAACATGAACAACTCGAAGGTAGCTTAGCTCTATACCAACCAAGTCAGCTTGACAATATCAAATATCAGGAACAGGGCGGGATCGTAGCTAGCAAGTGGCAGCAACTATGGACTCGACACTACCTAATAATATAGACTTGTTTTATAACATATATTTCCAAATAGTATTTCTATCCCCAAATGTATTCCAATTCCATTTTACTTTCCGATATAATCTTGGGAAATCATTTGTTAGTGTTTGGTATCGTTTGGTATCGTCGTGTGTGTGAGTGTGCGTTAGAGACAAAGTCTCGAATCAAGTGAACTCACACCAAACTAGCACATCAAGTAAGTTCACATACGTACAAGTCAAGTAGCACATAAGAGCATATCATAGCAATCAAGTCAAATAGTTCAAGTCTTACTCACAACAAGTCACACAAGTCAAGTTTCATGTCAAGGCTAAGGTCAAAGGATATGACCTTAAGAGTCAATAAGTTTCCGTACGAAGGGTCGGTCTCTTATAACGTTGTTAACTTGGTAAGCCTAACCATGCTTCCGTTTACTTATTGATTCCAAAGTTATATCGCCTATGATAGTCGTAGGATACATTTCTCATTAATATTATCATCTAATGCTTTCATTGGATTCTCATTGGGCTTGTCGGTCCATTAGATCCAATGTTCGTACTACGGTGATCTATTAATGTTAAACCGATCCAAAACTTTCTCACGATAGAGGTGTAATAATTACGTTAAGAATAAATTATTCAAGTTTCACGTACACTTGAATATTTAATAACTCGTTTCATGTAAACGTTTTTTTTCAAAAAGTCCTTATGCTTTTATCTCAAAACCTTTCTTTTTTAAAACTTTATTAACCCATTGGTTTCATATAGTTAACAATATTTCCGATAAGTATTAAGCTAACTTAATAGTTAATAGTTATCTTTAACGTTATTATCTATCGCCTCACTTATTTATTTATATAAGTGAACCTATATATGTATTTTGGCATACTAATATAAGTTGACTCATATAGATATATAAGTTAGCCGTTGTCTCATATTCACTTACTTATAATTGTATAAGTGCATATATATATATATATATATATATATATATATATATATATATCTATATACTACTATACCAGTATATATTATATATATATATAGTAAGTATTATAATATATATATATATCACTTGCCGCACTATATATATATTTGACTTATATATATGGATAAGTGAGCTTTTATCAAATCAAGGTCTACGAGTTATCACATATTCAAGTCCACGTGTCCGAGTCATGACTTCCCGGTCCACATAATCAAGTAAAGCTCAAATGCCCAATGTTACGGCGTTGTCGGAGTCAACCGTGACTAGAAAGTCAAAGTAACTCCGACTTTGCACAAACCAAACACGTATTACCATATTATGTCAAAGAACACATACCGAGTCTCATCTCTTAACCAAGTCATAAATTCAAACCCACTATCCAAACTCCAATCTCTTATGGCCGTCTACGGCTCACGTCCAACTTAATCTCCGTCAACTATTATTCGTCACAATATTGCCATTACCACTTCGACCAAATACCTTTATTTACCACAGCAAGCTAGAACAACAATAATCAATAACCACTAACAATCTCATGGCCGAGACCCTAGTGGTCTCGGCTCAATCCTTCTCGGCAAAACTCAACAACAACAACAACTAACAATCACAACAGCAACTACATGCAACAAGCATGAACTAAACGAATACCGTGAGCATCGGTCCACGGTTTTTGGCACTCACCTCAATACAAATCTAAACCCACAATCTTAACTCAAGTTCTCAGCCACAATACACGGTGTGAAAACAAATCCAAGACTGACCATAAACAAAACAACAACAACGAGAGCAAAAACACCAAGATAGCCGTGAGCTTAAGCTCACGGTTTGCACAACTCAACACAAACAAGCACACTTTTGATACCAAACTTAGTTTTCATGTTTTTATCTATTAAAAACAATAAAACCCATTTATATTTCATCCCAAATCCAAGATCTAAAACTGAGTTGACTTGTATACGAGTCAACTCGCGCGTGGGTGACGCGTGACCAACCTTTTCTTCTCGATTCACTCACGTGGTGTGTCAAAATGGTGGTGGCGATGGTTCTCAGTGGCGGTGGGGCAAGGTTCGGGATGGTGAGGTTTGCTTTGGGGCGCGTGTAACATATCACAAGAAAGAGTGACTCATGAGGAGTCAAATGATGGTGGTGGTGTAGCCGGATGACCGGCGGTGATGGTGGTTTGGGTGTGGCAGCCGGCGGTGGCT
>LBNU01019073.1:120107-137569 GCA_014162995.1 Artemisia annua
TTAGAATAAAAGCCATGATTTTGTCTAGTTTGAGATGAATAATTCAAATAATTACCCCCGAGGTAAGAAATGGTATTAACAAGTTAATACTTTACAAGTCATACAAACACATAGAGATAACAAGTACAACATGCTATCAGAAATAACTTTGGGGTTAAAACAGCTAAATTTTAGTTGCAATTTTAATAATAAGGATACAGTAAAAAAATTATCCGGTCAGATCACCCTTGTACCTATTAACTTTTCTCCCATTTCCCACTTTTTCACTATTTCAATTCCAGCATCAGCCTACAATTCTACGATGACCATTCATTATCACCCCTCCACGCAAATACTCTCTTCTGGTAAAGTATGTTAAATTTGAGATCTAATACTCCATGGTAAAATATGTTGATTAACAAATACGAATTAAAAGAGTATAATTTATGCATTAAAAGCCGTTAACATCTTAACAACATGCAAATAAACAACATAAAAATGTAAGAAACTAAGATATAACACAAAAACCCTAACTGATGCAAATATATTTAAAAATGAAATATAAAAAATCAAATAAATTAAAATAGAGTGTTGATTGATATACCTGGTTCGTAGAATCATGGATCCAGTGAAAAATATTTCAGATGATTGGAATCAGATCTATTTTCGGAAGAAAAAAATGGACAGAAATACTTAGAGTTTTAATTTGGGGTTGTGAACAAATTATCAAAGTAGCACTAAAAGACTAATTAAATAAGTGTGATTATTTTTAAACAGGCCCTTTGGTTATGGATATGTTAAAAGAATTGTCCTTATTATAGAGTTGTTTGACATATTTAGTGAAAAATTACAATTATGTTGGTGCATTAGGTCGTTATTTTTCTTATTTGGTATCTATGAAAATATTTTACTTCTGCCTAGTGTGGTTTGTGTCTCTTTAGATGGTTTGGTTGGAGTTTGTATATCTATGGGTCGTTCAGATGGTGTTATTTGAGGATGCTAAAGCATTGTGAAATCACAATGAATATGGGATAATAATTCATGAAGACTTAGATAATATTTTTAACAAAATATACATTATGAAGTAATGCTACAAGCATCTCCGACTCTCTCATTGTTCCGCCGTTTGAGGAGCTGGAGAGTAGCATATTCAAGTGAACCTATGGGATCATGTGTAAACCCTATGATGTGGGGTTATTGGGAGTTAAAATTGCGTTTCGTGAAATAATGTCACAAAAGGTAGCTAGTTGATTGCATAATCTAAATATATTTTGTCGTAAAAAAAAGATTTACCATAAGGGCATGTAATGTCATTTTTTTGTGGACATATGCATGAGTATTTAGAACAAACAAGAAAATCTGTCCAAGATACACAAACTCATACTCACATAAACGTTTGAACACCAAGTCAATATCTGCGAAGGGGCTCATCATTATGAGTAATAATTAAATTTTGGGTAATCAATAGAAACATGCCACATGGTTTCGTTTAGTGTTGGTCTAATGCATGATACTCTAGAAAATTAATTATATTGTAAGATGATATCATTTCATCAAAAAACTTTTGATAAAATTGATATAACAGGTTGATTAAGTGATTCAATTGAAGCACTTATAATTGGCCTTTTACTAAATTTGCGTTAGTAATACAATTAATTGATGAGACAAACAATCTTGAAAAATTGAAAATGTACCACTTGAATCAAACTTGACCTTTGAGGAGACTACCAGAATATATGACTTGAAACTAGAGCATTAGTATCTTGCTACGTCCTATGCGGCATTTTAATTGAAGGTGGTTTGATCAGTTTCTTTATTTTTTTTTAACATCAATGGAATCTTCTTAATCTTCAAATCAAAATATTAGCGCAAAGGGAAGAGAGGGAAGGGGTAGGGTTTGTTTTGGGAAGAAAATGATATAAGGGTGTTTATCTAGTTTTAAGTTTAAGCAATTGGCAAAAATGGTCCCCTTAGTTGTTAGTTTTAGAGTTTAGTTGAACTAGGGAGCCCAAAACTTTTATTTTTCTCAAACTTACCCAAAAACATATTTTTGAGTTCATAAGTCTAGCCGGTAGCCACCAAATTCGTTTTTAAGTGCACACCACGTGTTTTACAATAAATTCCCCAATATATTTCCAAAAGTTCTTTTAAATAATAGACCCAATTAAAAACATATTTTTACGACTCGGGTAAACTAAGTGAATTTTTATGTCAAAAGATTCTCAATCGTTACTTGTCCAAAAATACGTTTCATTAGGATTTCTAGTGCCATAGTCAAATAGTGCCTAACGCGAAGTACTCAAATAGCCTAATTATTACTCAAAACGATAAACGTTTGATATATATATTCAACTTTCCAATCCAAATTCCTCAAAATCATTTTACTTCAATACTCGGGTTTATAAAAATAGTAATGCGGAAGTTTTTAAAAGACACCCAAATTTACCAGTTGTCACATGATTGCATAATCTAAATATATTTGTCGTAAAAAAAAAAAGATTTACCATAAGGGCATGTAATGTCATTTTTTTCTGGACATATGCATGAGTATTTAGAACAAACAAGAAAATCTGTCCAAGATACACAAACTCATACTCACATAAACGTTTGAACACCAAGTCAATATCTGCGAAGGGGCTCATCATTATGAGTAATAATTAAATTTTGGGTAATCAATAGAAACATGCCACATGGTTTCGTTTAGTGTTGGTCTAATGCATGATACTCTAGAAAATTAATTATATTGTAATATGATATCATTTCATCACAAAACTTTTGATAAAATTGATATAACAGGTTGATTAAGTGATTCAATTGAAGCACTTATAATTGGCCTTTTACTAAATTTGCGTTAGTAATACAATTAATTGATGAGACAAACAATCTTGAAAAATTGAAAATGCACCACTTGAATCAAACTTGACCTTTGAGGAGACTACCAGAATATATGACTTGAAACTAGAGCATTAGTATCTTGCTACGTCCTATGCGGCATTTTAATTGAAGGTGGTTTGATCAGTTTCTTTATTTTTTTTAACATCAATGGAATCTTCTTAATCTTCAAATCAAAATATCATCTTTTTGCCATAAAAAGAAAAAAAAGAATAAAAAAAAACCACGCACACTTTTATTTATAATTTAAAAAGTCGTACCCCACAACACATTTGAGTGTAAGATTCATGATCTTGTGAAAAGTACCATACTATATAAGAAGTCTAAAAATACGTCAGTTCTTGACATGTAAATTTCTTCCCATCTTCCATAATGCTTTTCCTAACTATTCCTCTATCTTCAGTTCTCTCACCCAATTTTCTCCTTCAATTCTCACCAACAACTTCACTTTCATATCAACCAAAAATGAAACCCCTAGACTAATTTTTTTCAAACGTGGGGCAATACGTCGTATAGGTCCGACCCTATGCGTCATATAGGTTTGCTGTACATAAACATCATTTTATGAAAATATAATCGCTTCATGCCGTAAATACGTAAAATCTAGAAAGCATACTTCATTGATACTGAGTATTATTACTGAACATGAGTTTCATAGAATGATAATGCGGAAGCGTTAAATTAATACTGATGACGTATAGTCTACGTTCGGGTCACGAACCCGACAAATGGACGGTACTAACACTCAGGGCTATCACGAATGGGCTATCACGATAGCGGTTTGGGCTTACAAAGACCCAAACCCAAAGTTATTTATGGTCTTGATATAGGATATCTCTTATTTATGGGATATGTATCAAGTGACCGACTTAGGGGGA
The DNA here is from genome assembly GCA_014162995.1 of Artemisia annua. Classification (NCBI taxonomy): domain Eukaryota; kingdom Viridiplantae; phylum Streptophyta; class Magnoliopsida; order Asterales; family Asteraceae; genus Artemisia; species Artemisia annua. The sequence goes on from LBNU01019073.1 coordinate 123,857, forward strand.
TACACCGAAGGTTAAGGAACACGAAACCTACAAGGATTTCGTGTGTATATAAAGGGCATCACGGCTCAAGCATTAAGATCTAATTGATGTAGGAACAAGAGTCTAAACAAGAAATGCCCAACTTTTGTATCAACAAGTGGCGCCATCCGTAGGACCCTAAACTAAGAATTCTGCTAAAAGCTAGAATGACAAAGCACGGAAACTCCAGCCAACGGACTCCACAGGCGAAGAAAACGCACAGTGACCTACAGGGGAAGAAGCAGCAAAGTGATCCAGCCCCTAAGCAGGCCCCTGGAACAACGAGTGCGCCCGAACACCAAAGATCAGATTGAGATATGATCTTTCCTACAATAAGACCCTTCACAGGGACTACCCAGGCTGCTACGGCAACCACTAGCGCGGGAGATCTACAGCGCACCCCTTTTGCACCCTCCAAGTGGTGCCAGAAACAGACCTCGCTGAGCCGCCACGTGCGCCTGCTCGAAATGAGGGTCCTGATTTAGAAGCAAACATCCTTGTGCTAGAAGGAGTCGCGCCTGAATTAGCGCCAAGTGAGTTCGTCTCTCAAAACTATGAAACCTTGGCTGCCCTTATGAGAGAGGAAGCGAAGAAGAGGTCAAGTCGGAGCCTGCAAGCTCGGCTGAACTTTGACCCCGAATGTAAAAAATCCCCACCGCGTCACCGGAAGGAGAGGCGCGAGAAAGATGGCCGCCGACCACCGGTGTTTACGAGGATTGGGAGGAAAGCGGTGGATGATGAAGCAGTTGACTGGCAGTATTTGTCAGAGAGCGAAGATGATGGAGGGCGTACCAATGTCCATACTAGGCTGGGTAGTCGGAGAGTCCATGACAGACTTGGGCGACAACGCTCCCCTAGCAAAAGCCCTTCAACGCTTGCTGGTCATAGAGTTCATGATAGATTCGGGCGACAGCGCTCCCCAAGCGAAAGCCCTTCAAGCTCGGATTCCGAGGACAGTCGACGCAGGCGCCGCAAAAGAGTAAGCCTGTCTTCAACTGACTCCTCGGACAACGAGGAAACAGGACACCGGAAGTCCAGGAAAAGATACCACGACCAGGAAGACGAAGATATGTCTCGCCCCTGGTGTCGCCAAAAGGTTGATGCATTTACTCGGCGCATCAGTGATTTTGCAGAAAACAAGAGAAGGCGCATGCCCACTAATGTGAAAACCTATGATGGGACAGGTGATCTGGATGACCACTTAAAAATTTTCGAATCAGCCGCTACAATCGAAAACTGGCCACAACCTGTGTGGTGCCACATGTTTAATTCCACGTTAGTTGAGAATGCGCGAAACTGGTTCAGTAAGCTGCCACATAGGAGCAACGATGGGTTCGAAGAGTTGCGGAAGGCGTTTCGTTTGAACTTTACTCAGAGGAAGAAGTGCGCCAAAAACCCTGTCGAAATGGCTAAGGTAAAACATCGCCAAGGGGAATCCACAAGCGCTTATGTGGAGCACTTTAAGGACGAATGCATACATGTCAAAGCATGTCCCGAGGTACTAAAGATCTCAGGATTTATGAACGGGATCAACAATCCAGAACTTGTCAAGCAGTTAAACGACAGGGTCCCCAAACCTTTGACGAGCTCATAAAGCGCACAAGGTCCTTTATCCAAGGAGAAGCCGCCGCTGCGGACAACAAGAAAAGCTACTCAAACTATAGGTCACAAGAACAGCCCAGGAGACAATCCAATGACCAGAGTAGCAACCGTGATAAAAGCTACCGCAGTCAGGGGGCGGGCGAGGGAACGACAAATATACTCCACTAACGAAAACTCCAAGGGAGATATTTGTGACGAAAGGTGCAAACTTCCCGAAACCTCCACCAATGCGCACCCCAGAAGATCGGCGCGTAGGTAACGGATACTGCGATTACCACGGACAGAAGGGCCATACTACCAACGAGTGCGTCCAATTGCGCCAACTAATTGACAAGCTAGTCAAGGAAGGCATATTGGATCACCTGGTCAAAAACATCAAAGAGGGAAAAGACAAACAAAAGACATGGGGCAAAAAAGAAGCACCCAAGGACAAGGCTGACACCATCTATATGATACAGTCATCCCAGCGAAAGATGAGGCAAAAAGTCAGTCAAAAATTCTCTTATGAAACCAAAATCTCTTTCCCCACCTTGACTGCGGACAACGCATTGACGGAGCCACTAACCATTAAGATAAGCACGGGGGGTCACAATATCCACCGCATGTATGTCGATGGAGGGGCATCTGCGGATATAATGTATGAGCACTGCTTCAAGAGGTTGCGGCCTGAGATCCAGGGTCAGTTAATCCCGGCCACGATGTCATTAACTGGCTTTACAGGAGAAAAGATATGGCCTATGGGGCAAATTAGACTACTAGTCGTGGTCGGTAATGAAGAACACTTCACGGCGACCTGGATAAATTTTATGGTGATCAAATCTCCTTCGCCATATAACGTCATCATTGAAAGACCAGGGATATCAGCCATGCGCGCTGTACTATCCACAACACATGGGATGCTTAAATTCCTAGTAGAAGGCGACATTGTTACCCTCTACAATACCATAGTACCACCTAGGGAGTGTAACACGATCACGAGTGAGACGGCACACACTCCAGAACAGCGCGCAGCAAAAGTATCAAACCTGAAGGTCGCAATCCATCCAGATTACCCGGAGCAAGAAGTAACGATCGGGGGATCGTGGTCTGATAAAGGCTGAGCAGCCGTGTGCGCATTCTTGAAAAAGAATTTGGACATTTTCGCATGGGAACCAAAGCACATGACTGGTGTGCCACGATCGATTACAGAACACAAGTTGCAAATCCGACATGGATATTCTCCGATGCGGCAGAAAAAGCGCGGTCAAGCCCTAGAGCGCCCAAAAGCCATTCTCGAGGAAGTACGCAAGCTAGTGGACGCAGGGATCATGCGAGAAGTTTATTACCATGACTGGCTCTCCAATCCAGTGATGGTCAAGAAGAGTGATGGCACTTGGAGGATGTGCGTGGACTTCACGGACCTCAACAAAGCATGTCCACAGGACTGCTACCCATTACCAGAGATAGACTGGAAGGTTGAATCTTTATACAGATACCCCTTTAAATGTTTTTTAGACGCATACAAAGGGTACCACCAAATTCAAATGGCTAAAGAAGATGAGGAAAAAATGGCCTTCCGCACAAGCCAAGGTGTCTATTGTTATACAAAGACGCCTTTTGGATTAAAGAATGCGGGCGCCACTTACCAACGATTGGTAGATAATGCATTTGCAAAGCAGGTGGGCCGCAACCTAGAGGTCTATGTTGATGACCTTGTCATCAAAAGCCATACTGAAGATGAGTTGGTGCGCGACATTGAAGAAACGTTTAGAACATTTGGAAAGATCAACATGAAGTTGAATCCTAAGAAATGCTCTTTTGGCGCTACAGAATGCATGTTCCTTGGATACTTGATAGAGCCTGATGGCATCAAGCCATCCCCAGAAAAACAAAGGCTGTCATCGAACTTCCTTCACCACGCACGTTGAAAGAGGTCCAGTCTCTGAATGGAAAGCTAGCCGGGTTGAACAGATTCCTGTCCAAATCAGCAGATAAGTCACTCCCTCTCTTTAAAACACTTAAGAAGTGTACAAAAAAGGGAGACTTTCGGTGGACTATGGAAGCGGAAGAAGCTTTTGCACAGCTTAAGCAACACATAGCAGCGCTTCCCACACTTGTCGCACCCCGACCAGGGGAAGAGTTAATCATGTACTTATCTGCGACTCATGGAGCAATTAGCGCGGTGCTACTGACAGATAGAAACTCAGTACAAACACCCATATACTTTGTAAGCAAGGCATATAAGAAGACGGAGGTTAACTATAGTGCAATGGAAAAGTTGGTCTTGGCATTAGTATTCGCCGCCAAAAGACTGCACAGGTACTTTCAAGCGCACCCCATAGCGGTGATCACAAATCAACCTATCAAGCAAGTTATCTCCAAACCTGACGCATCTGGGCGATTACAAAAATGGAGTGTATTCCTAGGCGAGCATAACATCTCTTATAGGCCACGCACTGCGGTTAAGGGGCAGGTCCTAGCAGACTTCATCATCGAAAAATCAGATACCGATGCTGCAACTCCACAGACCAAGGTAGCATTACAAGAACCACGGGTTCTATTCACGGATGGATCCTCATGCGTGGATGGTTCGGGGGCAGGCTTTATCCTCACTAATCCAGAAGGAATGGAATTCACCTATGCATTGNCATCTCTTATAGGCCACGCACTGCGGTTAAGGGGCAGGTCCTAGCAGACTTCATCATCGAAAAATCAGATACCGATGCTGCAACTCCACAGACCAAGGTAGCATTACAAGAACCACGGGTTCTATTCACGGATGGATCCTCATGCGTGGATGGTTCGGGGGCAGGCTTTATCCTCACTAATCCAGAAGGAATGGAATTCACCTATGCATTGCGCTTTGAATTCACAACCACGAACAACAAGGCAGAATATGAAGCCCTAATTGCTGGACTGCGCATTGCAACTCGAATGGGTGTGCGCAACCTAGAGGCGAACGTGGATTCCCGACTAGTAGCCAACCATGTCTCAGGTGAATATGTGGCTAAAGAGGATAACATGATTAAATACCTCGACAAGACCAAGTCCTTAAACCAGGGGTTTGACAGGTTTACCATTAAACAAGTTCCTAGAGGGGAAAACAAAAAGGCAGATGCGCTAAGCAAGATCGCATCTACAAGCTTCGCGCACCTGCCAAAACAAGTGTTGGTGGAGATCCTAAAGAACAAATCCATCTCGGAGATGGAGATATCTACAGTGATTGAGGAGGAGGACCCTACGTGGATGGCCCCTATTGTCGAATTCATAGGCAGAGGCATATTGCCCCAGGAACAGAAGGACGCTCGATGGATACGGCGCACAGCGCAGCATTTCGAACTTCGAGACGGTATCCTATATCGGCGCTCATTTTTACAACCTTGGCTTTGGTGCGTCGGACCTCTCCAGGCAGATTACGTACTCTGAGAAATCCACTCCGGTTCATGCAGTATGCATTCAGGACCACGGTCCGTTGTAGCACAAGCCTTGCGGTCCGGATACTACTGGCCCACTATGCATCGCGATGCGCGGGACATGATAAGAAAGTGTAGCAACTGCCAAGTTCACAGACCCATCCCGCGCCAACCATAACAAGAGCTAACGCCTATTACCTCGCCATGGCCATTCTATAAGTGGGGTATCAACATTGCGAGCCCCTTCCCTGTTGCAGCAGGGGGACTGAAATTTCTTATTGTGCCTATAGATTACTTCACAACGTGGATTGAGGCAAAAGCAGTGGTGACAATTACAGGTAACCAAGTGAAACGATTCGTTTGGGACAATATTGTATGCCGCTTTGGACTACCTGGGGAAATCATCTCGGACAACGGAAAACAATTCCGATATAACCCGTTCAAAGACTGGTGTGAGAAACTGAATATAACACAGCACTTCGCGTCGGTTAAACACCCACAAACCAATGGTTTGGTGGAGCGCGCAAATCGCAGTCTAGGCGAAGGAATTGTCACACGTCTAGACAGGCACAAAGGAGGATGGGTAGAGGAATTGTCACACGTCTTGTGGGCACACCGTACATCAATTAAAGTTAGCACTGGAGACACTCCCTTCTCTCTTGTATACGGGACAGAAGCTGTTATACCGACTGAAATTGGATGCCTACTATTCGTACATCGGAAGTTAATGTTGCGACCAATGATGATGAACGGCGTATAGACTTGGACCTATTGGAAGAAAGGCGCGAGCGCGCAGCTATATGCGAGGAAAAAGCTAAGTCGAAAATGAAGGGATACTACGATGCTAAAGTTCGAAGCACCTCATTCAGACCAGGCGACTTCGTATATCGCGCTAACAATGCGAGCCACGCAGAAGACACAGGAAAGCTTGGACCAAAGTGGGAAGGACCCTTTGAGGTCATTGAAGCACTAGGAAAAGGCGCGTACAAACTGCGTGACAAAGATGGCCATGAGCTACAACGCACATGGAACATTGACAATCTTAAGAGATGCTATCTTTAGAAAAGGCTGCGGCCCTATACACGGACACCTCCGCACTTTAATAAGTGCTCAATAAATATCCGTGTCTTTATATTTTTGTTTCGTTTAAGCAAATAACTTTCTTTTCACACAAACATGCAAATATTAATTTAATTTCGAGGTTTCTAGCTAACTCCGCGACATACTATCTTTACATTGTTATTTAAATATTATTTATGTCTCAATGTTGTGGTTACATTACCTCTTGCCTACAGGGCGTTAATGCACTTATTAATGCACTTATTAAAACCCATGATGGTAAAAGGATGAGTAAACCTACTAAATAACTCGTTGAGAAAGAGGGTTGCAAACCCATCAACATTGGATCACGCATCCTTGTTAAACACCTTACGTCAAGACATTGGCGTAAGTTCATTGTGCACCTCACGACGGATGCGCAACATTGCACACTGTGCGCGTTTAACAACTTAGGAGCCAAGAATCTTGACTCCTTGATATGGTATTCACAGTAGGCTGCATGTTAACCCATACACTTGTGAATTTTTTATTCGCATATACATTAAGTTACGGACTTTATACACAATTATAAGTGATTATAGATTCTATAGTCTCTTTTAAGTACGTTGGGACAAAAGTTTGATTCTTGGATGTCTTTTATGCAAAGACAAGAAGCTAAGTACAAACATAAGAATACAAACACACGTACAAATAAACTCCAATTTTATTATAAAATACGAGTTTATACAACAATATAGATTTACCATGCACAAGTGCAACAAAAAGTTAATCTATTACAAAGTGTTACAAAATCTAAGCAACCTAAATGCTATGTGTACGCTTAAGCCCTGAGCTGCCCACTCGGCACGCCACACTAACAGCCTCTTCAAGCTTCTTTAACAGGTCAACATCCTTGGGTGACACTGTCGCCACGCAAACAGGTACCCCATCAGACCTGGGAAGATGCGCCGCACCAACACCACAGAGGATAGCCTTTCCCTGTACGCCTTTCTTTCTCGCAAGTCTCATGGCATGGGCCTCCAAAGATTCCTTCAAAGGGATCTCTTTCTCAAGAGCAAAAGGATGCAGGATGTCACGTGGGCAAGCAAAGACAGGCACCTGCAGCTGCGACACATCTGGCTTCAAAAAATAGTCAGTCTGTGCATCAGCATCTTCTGCTGCGTGCCTAGCAAGAGTTAACTCCTCCATGATGACACCTATGGGGTAGTCTTGATCGCGCTCCAGTTGAGCAATGTGGGGGAGCTCTAACAGCTTCAGCTTATCCATCGCAACAACAAGCTCCCCATAGGCGTTCTCGTTATAACCGGGTACTTCTGTAGGAGGCCCTGTTAACACTTTGCTATCACAAAGCTCCTCTATAGCTTCTGACTTACCACGTTCCAATGCACAGCGAACAACATCCCCAAAAGAATCTTTTACCTCTTGAGACTCGAGGGTACCCAGCGCAGCCAGACGAAGACCATGGTTGATTAGCCACCTGCGAATANCATGAGCTACAACGCACATGGAACATTGACAATCTTAAGAGATGCTATCTTTAGAAAAGGCTGCGGCCCTATACACGGACACCTCCGCACTTTAATAAGTGCTCAATAAATATCCCTGTCTTTATATTTTTGTTTCGTTTAAGCAAATAACTTTCTTTTCACACAAACATGCAAGTATTAATTTAATTTCGAGGTTTCTAGCTAACTCCGCGACATACTATCTTTACATTGTTATTTAAATATTATTTATGTCTCAATGTTGTGGTTACATTACCTCTTGCCTACAGGGCGTTCATGCACTTATTAAAACCCATGATAGTAAAAGGATGAGTAAACCTACTAAATAACTCGTTGAGTAAGAGGGTTGCAAACCCATCAACATTGGATCACGCATCCTTGTTAAACACCTTACGTCAAGACATTGGCGTAAGTTCATTGTGCACCCCACGACGGATGCGCAACATTGCACACTGTGCGCGTTTAACAACTTAGGAGCCAAGACTCTTGACTCCTTGATATGGTATTCGCAGTAGGCTGCATGTTAACCCATACACTTGTGAATTTTTTATTCGCGTATACATTAAGTTACGGACTTTATACACAATTATAAGTGATTATTGATTCTATACTCTCTTTTAAGTACGTTGGGACAAAAGTTTGATTCTTGGATGTCTTTTATGCAAAGACAAGAAGCTAAGTACAAACATAAGAATACGAACACACGTACAAATAAACTCCAATTTTATTATAAAATACGAGTTTATACAACAATATAGATTTACCATGCACAAGTGCAACAAAAAGTTAATCTATTACAAAGTGTTACAAAATCTAAGCAACCTAAATGCTATGTGTACGCTTAAGCCCTGAGCTGCCCACTCGGCACGCCACACTAACAGCCTCTTCAAGCTTCTTTAACAGGTCAACATCCTTGGGTGACACTGTCGCCACGCAAACAGGTACCCCATCAGACCTGGGAAGATGCGCCGCACAACACCACAGAGGATAGCCTTTCCCTGTACGCCCTTCTTTCTCGCAAGTCTCATGGCATGGGCATCCAAAGATTCCTTCAAAGGGATCTCTTTCTCAAGAGCAAAAGGATGCAGGATGTCACGTGGGCAAGCAAAGACAGGCACCTGCAGCTGCGACACATCTGGCTTCAAAAAATAGTCAGTCTATGCATCAGCATCTTCTGCTGCGTGCCTAGCAAGAGTTAACCCCTCCATGATGACACCTATGGGGTAGTCTTGATCGCGCTCCAGTTGAGCAATGTGGGGGAGCTCTAACAGCTTCAGCTTCTCCATCGCAACAACAAGCTCCCCATAGGCGTTCTCGTTATAACCGGGTACTTCTGTAGGAGGCCCTGTCAACACTTTGCTATCACAAAGCTCCTCTATAGCTTCTGACTTAACACGTGCCAATGCACAGCGAACAACATCCCTAAAAGAATCTTTTACCTCTTGAGACTCGAGGGTACCCAGTGCAGCCAGACGAAGACCATGGTTGATTAGCCACCTGCGAATAAAACAACATTCCTATTATATTATAGACAACAAGTTCAAAGGAATTGAATGCTATGAGACTCAAAGGAAGAAAAGGAATCAAACATAATCTGTTCTCAGCAATTGAAGACAACATATGAGGATATAGCACTTCATCGTACTCGAGGCTGAGTTTGCGCAGCTTGACCTCCTACTTTTCTAGCGCCTCCTCCACAGTCTTGCGAAACTTATCTAACTGGGAGAAGTGCGCATCCTTGTTTTTCTCCATATACTTCAAGGCCCATAAGCAATTAGCCTTGCAGTCCTTTGCATCAGCACGTTCTTGATTCATTTGGGCAAGCAAGGACATCTTGTCTTCAGCAAGGGTTCTGGCATAAGAGTTGGTAGATTCCAACTCAGCCTGAGCTCTAGCCAGCTGCGCCTTCAGTAAAGAAATTTCTTCATCCTTCTGCGCACAACGGCTACTCTCACCAGAATAGCTCGTCTTTAACTGAGCGACCAACGTGGCTTGGTGCGCAGCAGCTAGCTCTAACTCCTTCATCAGATGATCCATGGGCGTATTCCCAAGCGCCTTGGGCTCAGTTTCTTCGCTCTTCTGTGAAGGTTCCTCAAGATGGTCAGAACTTGCTTTGGGTGGCGAACTCCCAGCATGTGCAGCAGCATCCCCAGTTAGCTCAACATTACACGTCAACAAAAGAGGGACGTTACTGTATAATGTTAATGCAGTAAACAAATCGAAAAAAAATACACAAGTAACAATACTTACTTGGGAAGCGGAGTCTCAGTCATATCTATATCAGCAGCAGTGGTCGACACGTCTGATGATGATGGCTCGCCATCAATAATACGGCGCCTCCTCTTGGACGAACTTGCGCCATCACCACCAGACGCTCTCTTGCGCTTTGCACCTTGGCTACCCTCCTTTTGCTCAAGGATCTTCACACTCTCTGATGAATCTGAGCGTGATTCCTCAGCCTCTGGTGATTGCTCCAGGGATTGTGGTACACTGCGCACAGGGGTAACCTGTAAAGCCACTGAGGGGGAATTCAGTGCGAGCTCCATTGTGCGTCCCACAGTAGCTTCCAAAATGGTGCCTCACCTTGTCCTCGAGGGCGCACTCCTACTGTCACCTGCCTGGGCCTTGCCAATCGTACAACGCTGAACAAATCCATCTCTGCGTAGCAAACAACAACCATGTGTCAAGAGAAGTTACATAAATTACAGTGGGAAGAGAGCGCTTACACTAATAAGGAAAGAAAAATGAAGGACGAACACCCACCCCGACCATCCTCGCACAAAAAGGTTGGCACTTTGACGAGACTTTGGAAGAAGTTGCGGCTAATACCCATGTGCACCAGAAACTCTTCTGGGTAAGCATTGATCGGGATGCGGTTGGCATTTATAGTCTCCGCGTCGTCCGCGCTATATGTACCAGGGGTGGGGCGCTCGTCCTTTGGTAGCGACCTTTGGGTGTAGAACTCGAAATCCCATAGGAAAAAGGTCCTATCCACCCAGAAAATTTCTCCCTCCAGTTCCTAAGGGTATCTAACTTTTCCGTATAACATTGTAAGCGCCCTGTGTGTTTGGAAAAAGACACCCACCCGGTCGTCCACAACGTGTGGTAAAACGCGCGGAAAAGGTGTATGGTGGGATTAATCACCAACAGGCGACAGTTCACCTCAAAATTTGTTATTTTTGCTGCGCCTATGCAGTGCAGTTGAAATGTAGAGGCGATAGAAGTTTAGAACATCGCATAAGAATAAAGAAATGGGCACACGTTGATTGGCGAATTTAAAAAAACGTGTGTATACCCTCACTTTCCCTTCGGGGAAATCAGCGATGGACGCAGTCGCCACCGGAACTTCCGGTTGAAACGCAAGTGGGATATAGTAATCCGAGGTGAACTCATGGAGTTCTTCCTCAGTCATATCAGATGTGAAGTCATACAACCCAAGACCCATGATTGCAGTTTAATAATTTATGGAGCGCACGCGCTATTACCTTATAAATCGCGTTTTTTGGAGTGATTGATTAAGGAAGTTTTTACAAATGAAGATGATGAAGAGATTCGACTTTTTAGTGTGATAAACACAGTGAATTGTGGGTTACCCTTTATATAGGGTTTCACCCACATGGATGGATGACACGTGTCCACTCACTTTAATCGTGTGGCCATGAGATCAAACGGTGAAGTACTTTTTGCAATTTCCCACGATTTCCAAGGCACATTTTTGGACTTATAAGGACTAGATTCATAGTATATTCGTTTGGCGGGAAACATTTGAAACTTATCCGCCACGTATGCTGGAGTGTTTTTCGTTACGACTGTTAGTCTAACATCCGCGGTTGCACCATGCGCATACTAGACTGGGGGACATGAGGATGTATAGTCTACATTCGGGTCACGAACCCGACCAATGGACGCTACTAACACTCAGTCCTATCACGAATGGGCTATCACGATAGCGGTTTGGGCTTACGAAGACCCAAACCCAAAGTTATTTATGGTCTTGATATAGGATATCTCTTATTTATGGGATATGTATCAAGTGACCGACTTAGGGGGGATACGCCGAAGGTTAAGGAACACGAAACCTACAAGGATTTCGTGTGTATATAAAGGGCATCACGGCTCTCATTGAGGTATCATCTAATAACCCTAACTCTTCACTAAACCCTAAAACCGATTACTAACTCTCACGCCGGAGGATAATCGTGGGAAACAATCCCACGATAAGCCTAACGATGTTTTCTTTGTTCTCTTACAGCGCAGGTCTCAAGCATTAAGATCTAATTGATACAGGAACAAGAGTCTAAACAAGGAACGCCCAACTTTTGTATCAACAAATACAATGTGGGTGTTAACCCAAACACCCCTTTTTGACCCATAACCACTAAATTTGTTATAAACTTACAGAATGACTCGTGTATCAATTTCAATCTGTTTTGACATCTAAAGTACCACTACAAAGTATTTTGGGGGCATATGCAGCTTACAACAAAGAAGTATGGATAGGATGCTCATCACCTATGAACATGGGCATTACCATTCACTTAATTCATCATATTCTATCTGCGAGCTCCAATCTCCGATGCCCATTTCCTTTACCTACATAAAAAGGGAAACTAGCAACGGTAAGTCACAGTGACTTAATGAGGGCATGTGGTTGTTAATGTTTTCTTGACACCATAAAGATTTGGATTTATTTGAAAAAACCGGAAAATCCATTCAAAGAACAGAGCTCATCTTCAAGTATTGTAAATATTTGAACCTCAAGTCAATAAAGGAAGGGGGACTGATGCTTGTGAGTATCATCATTATGTATCTATCAATACAACCATGTGACATGGTCGCAAAGTTCTTCAAAACTAACTTAAGTAGGATAGTATGATATGGTAAACTAGTGTAATACATGTGTGTTACTAAAAAAAATAGTACACTTGCAGATAATAAAATGTTAATTAAAACCTTATCACCATTTCCATACTGAAAAATGGTATATTGACTTTAGATTAAACATCATTTCAGCAACGAATATAGAGCTTATCAAATTATATAGATCTAAATGTATATAACTCAATTGGGAAATAATAAAAAAATCATATCATAATAATAAACTGTAATTGATAATTAGATATGGCTACACCTCCAACCAAGATAAATTGTGCTGTAATAAAAGTACTTAAGACACTTATTGCACATTAAGTAAACAACTGCTTTAGAGACTTTTTTTTTCCTGGATCCTCGACAAAAAGGTCGTGCCGGCGACATGATGTCAGCATATAGTTGATGCCGACGACAGTTCGAAGGCGGCTGATAGTCGTGAATGCCGCGTCGGGACTTACTGTGCCGACGACATTTCCCGACGCTCGTGTGGGACCCACAACCATTTTCAGTCAAAGAATTTTGGCATTCGTCAAATATTGTAAGGACGAAACGTCGTCTGTATGTTAAACTTAATTGATCACTTAATTAACAATACGGTCAACCAAAGTCAAATGGTCAATGAAAGTCAAACCGGTCAACAAAAGTAAGAAAGTCAATGAAAGTCAAAAGTTAATTATATACCGACGACACTCAAAAAGGTCAATGAAAGTCAGAACGGTCAACGAAAGTCAAAATGATCAACGAAAGTCAAAAATAGTCAAAATATGTTGCCAATTTACCGATGATTATCAATAACGGTCAATGAAAGTCAGAAAGCCGGGGTATTGAGGCATTGGCCTCAGGTTGTGTATGCTTTTGTTTTCTTGTTCTCCTAAGCCTAATGGCCGGAAGTTGCCACCGGTGAAGCATACATTGCAAAAAAAACCTTACGTTTACAAATCTCCGCCACCACCAATTAAACACAAATTGCCACACCTACCTTATCTTCACAACTCTCCTCCTCATTCGTATGCTTACAAGTCTCCACCACCACCACCACCAAGTTACGTTTACAAGTCTCCACCACCACCTCCACCACCACCACATTATGTTTACAAGTCACCACCACCAATTTAAGTTTACAAGTCTCCACCACCACCACCATGTTACATTTACATGTCTCCACCGCCACCTTCACATTACATTTACATGTCTCCACCACCACCACGTTACGTTAACAACTCTCCACCACCACCACGTTACGGTTACAAGTCTCCACCACCACC